>JAECXG010000339.1:0-10820 GCA_018152135.1 Drosophila paulistorum | reverse complement strand
TTGATTGATCCTGATGACAAGCTCCACCTGTGCTATCGCATCTGTAATTTTAGTATCTGCTAATCCAGTAATCGTGATGTGAGCCCGTTTGCGCCGTAAACGTAGCTGCTGAGCTGCATTCTCTGAAATGAACGAAACTTGTGAACCTTGATCCAAAAACGCTCTAAATTGTAACGGATAGCCTTCAATCGACTCTACCCACACCGTTGCTGTTGGTAATAAAACCTCGTCTTTATGCCTTACCGCAATTTCTGTTGTACACTTTCCATTTAAAGCATTCGCAGATGCTGTTGGGATAACTCCCTTCTTTAGTGTGCCAAGTGATCTCTCGCCTCCTGACTTGTCGACATGAAGTAGTGTATGATGCCGTCCTTGACATTTTTCACAATTTACCGCACTGTCACATGCATCTATTCGGTGATTTGGTCTAAGGCATCTAAAACACAGTCGATGCCTCACCACACATGCCTTTCGTTCCGATAGCCTCTATCTCCTGGAATATCTTGCATACTCCGATAAGGTGTCCATCCCCTTGACAGACAATGCATAGGTCTGTCTCTCGAGTAACAAATGAAGTCTTTGTGTAGTTCTGGTTAACTCGTAACCCATGTACACCTGGTCTTGCATTCCGATGTCTATCCCGTGATAGAATCCCCTCGATATTACCTGCTGACGCCGTAATCATTGTTCTGTACTGTGTTTCAAGATACTGACTGAGCTCCTCAAAGCTCGGCAGATTCTGTGTTGAAGATATTGACCGCTCCCAATCCACTCTTAATTGATTCGGTAATCTTTTCATCATGTAGTACACTAAAATTTCAGACTGTTGTCGCACATTCACACCAGTCTTCTCCAATGAATTCACACATGAGCGGGAAGTTTGCACAAATCTTCTCAAACTTTCCGCATCTCCATATTTAATTGGTAACTGCTGGTCGAACACATCCATGTAATGTAAAAACAACACTCGCTTGTTATCATACAAATTCATCAACATTCTCCAAGCCACTTCATAGTTCGCCGCTATTAGCGTTAGATGTTCAATATCCTTAGCTGCGTCTCCAACCAATGAATCCTTCAAATAATGAAAACGATGTAAGTCCGTCAGCTTCTCACAGTGGTGTACTCTTGTTAAAAATACCTCCTTATACGCCGGCCACTCAATTAATTTCCCGCTGAAGGTAGGCAGTTTAACTGTTGGAAGTTTCACTTCCTCCAAAATTGATCCCATTTGTTCATGCACCGTCTGATGCAAACAAGACTCATCAAATGCAGTCGACGCCGGGATTCTCCGATCCTTATGTCTCTGCAACTCATTTCGAATCTCAGCTACTCCCATGATGTAGGTTTCTTCGAAACAGTCTCTGATGTCTTTGTCAAAATATCGACCCTTTATCTCCACATTATCTCGTTCTTGCACCAGTTAGTGATGATTGCGCTGAAAATCTGCGTGAAGGTGGGCCAGCGAGTCCAATCTGGCTTCCAGATGACTCTCGGTATGTACCGATTCCTCCGATTTATACCGCGCCAATGACTTCTCCAGCGAAGTAAGTAATGTGATTTGCTCCGTAGTCAACGGTAACAGTTTTTCAGCCATAATGAACACCTACCCAAACACATCAACGTTAAATTGTACTCACCCAAATCAGTCTATTCACTGGTAATTACACTCCAAATCCAATCGCCAAGATCAATCCTCCCGGGTTTCGGCACCAAAAATATGTTGGCTAACGGCTGCGCCTTGCGGAGCCCCAATCTGCTCGCTTTGTATGATGCGGCCTTCGGATGATTTCCACCAAGGCGGCCTTGAGGCACTTGCGATTTGGCAGGAATAAAATTATCAGGGTAACTTCAAGTTGCTTTATTTTCTTAACCTAAAACTAAGTAGTACAATTTTCGGTGGGCAAAATGCAACCACATCGAACGAGATTAATTTCAAGAGTAAAAATTCAAGTACAGCAGACCACGCTGTCTTTTACAAAATTCAAAGTTCTGGAAATTTCCATAGAAGAAGTAAGCAAGAAAAGAATTAAAGTAACGGAACTCCAAGTTTGTCTCTTCAAAGTAATTTGCGCTGTTCTTGGTCTCTCTCTCTCTCTTCGGTCGTTTTCTCTCTTCAGCAAAGAGTGTATTGATTCAGTTGTAGCCCAAACAATATGTATACTAACTTAAAAGAACAAAAACGGCGGATTCAACTGTGATCGTCATAATGTAGCCAAATGAATTGTCATTTATTTAGTTGCGCAATATATATATTTAAAGAGATTCCTACTGTCCTTATTAAATGGGAGAGAAAAACTAATGTTATATATGTAAATTTTTTTTTTTTTTTTTTTTTATTTGACAGCAGTATAGCGAATTTGCAATCTGTCCGGGGACATACAGCAAGTTTTCGTGGTTGGACATTGGCGGTTATATATTTTGTGTGTAATTGCAATAGGGTGTTGTGGGGTTGTATAGGGTTGTGGGGAGGGGGGAATGCTGGTTAAAGAGTAATATTAATCTCGTTCCCGTGGCAGATCCAGTGTGTGGACTCTTCTTAGGCGCCTAGTGGTGGTGCTGTTGTCCAGCATGTTGATGGCGTACGGGTTCACGTGTCTGTCAAGGCGCTCCAAATAGGCTGCGGTCAGTCTGGAAATCTCATGATAGACCCATGGTATATCCAGTTCAGCATGTATTTCCTTGTTTGTCGTTAGGAAGTGGGCATTCGTGATGATCCTTAGCGCTTTGCTTTGGAATTTTTGGATTAGGTCGCAGTTGGATCGGCTGGCGGTGCCCCAGATTGGTATACCATATGTCCACATTGGTTTCATTATGACTTTGTACATTAACAGCTTAATATTTAGCCGAAGGGTAGACCTTCTCCCGATGAGCCATAGGTACTTTTTCAGCCTTGCGTCGAGCTGTCCTCTTTTGGTCTTCAGATGTTGCTTCCAAGTAAGTCTTCTATCCATCGTCAGGCCCAGGTATTTGACAGAGTCAGAGTTGGGGATGGGGGTTCCGTCGAGTGAGATAGGTGGACAGTCGCCTCTCCTTAGTGTAAATGTAGTTTGTATACATTTTTCAGTGTTGACCACCAAGTTCCATCTCGTGAGCCAGCTACCCGTAATGTCCAGCTGCCTTTGGAGTAGGTTACTAGCCTCCTGTGGCACTTCATTCGTAGCCATGAAGGCAGTGTCGTCCGAGTATGTTGCAGCCAAAAGTCCCGGATCGGTTAGTATCGGCAAGTCGGCTGTGTAGAGGGTATAAAGCACTGGTCCTAGAACGCTTCCTTGGGGGACTCCGGCTCTGACGTCTTTGATGACAGAGTTCGCATCGTCGCATCTTACGTAGAAGCTCCTGTTTTCTTTAGGAGCGTGTAAAATGGGGCAGGAAGCACGGTTTTGATTTTATAGAGAAGGCCAGTGTGCCAGACCTTGTCGAATGCATGTTTAACGTCAAGAAACACACCTGTGCAGTACTTTTTCTCCTCGAAAGCCTCCAAGATTCTCCCCGAGATCCTGTGGCATTGTTCTGGTGTGCCATGGCATTCTCTGAAGCCAAACTGGTGATCAGGGATCAATCCGGCCTCGTCCATTATTGG
The DNA here is from genome assembly GCA_018152135.1 of Drosophila paulistorum. Lineage (NCBI taxonomy): Eukaryota > Metazoa > Arthropoda > Insecta > Diptera > Drosophilidae > Drosophila > Drosophila paulistorum. The sequence goes on along the minus strand of JAECXG010000339.1, from coordinate 7,237 downwards.
ACGGACTCTACGCAAAAGTAGTCTTTCGACTACTTTGGAGAGTACCGCCAATAAACTAATCGGACGATATGAGGCGAGTTTGGCTGCAGGTTTCCCAGGTTTTTGTATGAGGATGGTTTCGGCGCACTTCCACTGGGTGGGGAAGTGTCCTATCAGGAAGCTTTTATTTGTGATCTTCAGTAGGAGCTGTATTCCACTCGGAGGCAGGGCTTTGATGGCTGAAACATCGATTCCGTCGTGACCAGGCGACTTGCTCGGGTTTAACTTCGCGACTTTAATCGACTACCAAGGCTATCTAGTAGGCTGTGGAACATAGTCTCGCTTACTATGTGCCTAGGTGGGCAGTATATAGCAGCAATCGTTAGGTCTCCTGTCTGGCTGATGACTCTAATCCTGGAGCACTGAGCCCATGGCTCTTGGAATGCCGGTAGCTCATATATTTGACGTTGGATTTGATGATTATGGCAGCACCTCCTCTGGCTGTACCATTAGGATGATTGGTGCAGATGACGTCGTAGCCGTTTATGTTGAAGTAAGATCGCTCTGTGAAATGAGTCTCTGATATTAGTAGTATATCGACATATTGAGTTTTTAAAAAGTGCTCAACTTCTGGCCTGCTGCTACACAGACCGTTCGCGTTCCATAGGACGATATGGAGGTTTATTTGCATTTTTGGGCCATGATTGACGTTAGGAGCTGTGTCATGGCAGCAACTTCGTCCATCATCTTCTCCATAAGAGCTTCAAAGCGATCCAATCTTTGGCTTGTTTGGGACGAATTGCCAGGGGGGCCTCTGCCTGCTGGGGAGGCAGCTGATTGCCTTTTAATATATTGGCGAAAGTGACGCCTGGCTTGCTCGCAGAGGTTTGCCAGTAGCCTGGTGATGTGGTCGCTGGGGTTGACCTTGGCTTTGGCAGATGCGTCTCCTTTGCCTTCAAATAGACTTTGCAGCCCTTGTAAGAGGCAGTATGGTTGCCCTTGCAGTGAGCACAGCGGGGACGATCGGTCCTTGGCTTGCGGCAGTCCGAGGAACTATGAGCGCCTCCGCATTTTACACAGTTGAACTGCAGGTTGCAGTTCTTCTGAGTGTGTCCAAATCCTTGGCATCTGTAGCACTGGAGTACGTCAGTAGTCTTACGGGGTGGCTCGATTGTGACCACGCAGCTGCAAAGGCGTTTAGTAGCAAACACATCCTTGTTGTTGCTTGCCGGTTCCAAGTTGACAAAGAACATAGCCAGAGGTTTCTTTGTACTGCGGCTGATTGCATTTTTGATGTCCAGGCCTCTAACAATGTGCCCGTTTGCAGCCAGTGCTTCCTTAATGTCCATGGGATTGGTGGTGTGATGAAGACCTTTGACAACAATTCTATAGGCTCGCTCGTCTTTAGGCTGGAAAGTCTGGTATGGGATGTTGTTTTCACTAAGGTAGTTTTTCAGAGTTGAAAAACTCTCCTTATCTTGTAGGTTGACTCTGACATGTCCATCCCTACCCGCTTTGTAGTCGAAATTGTTGCCGCCGATTACGGATGTGACGTCTCTTAATAAGTCCTTAATACCGTGAACCTCCGGTAGAAAAATAGGAGGCGGCTTGACCTTGCGCACCTCAGCCGTGGGTGGCTCCTGCTGGACCGTCATTGGAGCTTCTTCTTCATCGCTGTCACTGTCGTCAGATAAGATGGCAAATCTATTGACATTCTTGTTGGCTTCACTTATGATGCCCGTTGAAGTAGATGCCTGCTCAACTTTCCTCTGTGGGGCTTTGCGTTTGATTTCCCCTGGCTCCGAGGAGGAACTGGTGTTTCCATCAGATTCCTTGATGGTTTTATTTGACATTTTCTTTGCCTTGGCATGTTTAGCCGTAGGAGCTATGTCGGTGGTAGGCTTTATTGCCCATTTCGGCTTGCCCATTTTTGCCTGTTGGGGCCGTAGCCGCAGACAAGTATGTGGTGCTTTTGATTGATTCTTGCAGCCTGCAAGTATGCAACACTTTTAAGAAAATATGCCCCCTAAAAGGGGTGCAACAGATTATTAGTCTTTTCTGATTGGCAGGCCAGTCAGAGATGTATAACTGCGTTTCTACCACAAGTCGGCAGATTTTACAGTTTGCTAGTGTAAATGTTCTTCTCTTTGTTTTGTTTTTGATATTCCGTTCACTGCTATACACTCTGTATTTACGCACTTGAAGACCATCCGCAACACGTCCGACACGTTTGGCGTTCACAACTGGAATGAGTCAGTAGGAGTGAGCGAGATGACTATATAAGCTCAACCAATCAGGTTAAGCTAAATACGTGGCGTGATTACGCCAGCCAATCAGAGCAAAGAGAGTAAGAGGATTCCGTTATTCGGTAGTTGTCGAAACGCGAGTCGTCCGCTAATTGTTTAGGCACGTCTGCTCTGCACGAGAGTAGGATCGAGACTGATTTAATTAGTGACGCAATTTATATATTTAAAGAGACTCCTACTGTCCTTATCAAATGGGAGAGAAAAATAAATGCTATATATGTGTACTAACTTAAAAGAACAAAAACGGCGGATTCAACTGTGATCGTCATAATGTAGCCAAATGAATTGTCATTTATTTAGTTGCGCAATATATGTATTTAAAGAGATTCCTACTGTCCTAATAAGGAAAATTAATAAAATGGGAGAGAAAAATAAATGTTATATATGTATATAACTTAAAAGAACAAAAACGGCGGATTCAACTGTGATCGTCATAATGTAAAATAAATTTTACTCAATATTAAAAATCAGTCGCGATCCTACTCTCGTGCAGAGCAGACGTGCCTAATCAATTAGCGGACAACTCGCGTTTCGTCAACTACCGAATAACGGAATCTCTTTACTCTCTTCGCTCTGATTGGCTAGAGTAATCACGCCACATATCTGGCTTAACCTGATTGGTTGAGCTTATATAGCCATCTCGCTCACTCCTACTGTGTACTGGTGCAATCAAATAACGGAGTCTGTTTCCCCCATAGCCGCCGGCATGGGTGGCAATAGCGCCACGTGCTCACCCGAAATTGGGAATTTAAAAAGACACACTTGGCAAGCATCAAAAATTGGTGCAAATGAAACCGCTAAACGCAAAGAAGACTCTTCTCCCAAGTCCGATAGGAAAAAGGTGAGAACCAAAAACCCAAGACCTCTGGAGTCATCCGAAGAATCATTAAGTGACTCTGACATGTCAATAGATGACTCTTCTTCTACTGAAGAAGGCGAGTTAAAGAGTTTAGCGGTAAAATATGCAAGGAGGGCCTCAGTCAGCAAGGCATCGATTAAGAGTGGGGAACCTGCAAGTGCCTCCAGCGGCCCCAACCGATTTGCATTACTTGCAAACTTGGACAACGACAACAATCCAAGCGAAAGCAAAGAAGCTGCAAGCTCAACATTGGCCAACAACAAAACTGAGCCACCCAAACCGAAGCCACCTCCATTAATTCTTCCTGAGGTATCGGATATAAAAGGTATGACCGACGATCTGAAAGCAGTAGCAGAAGAGGGCACCTTCACTTACAAGGCGGGTCGTGACGGCAAAGTACGTGTTATGGCCAACGATATAGCGACTTTCAGAAAGTTTCAAAAATTCCTTGATGAACGCAACATGTACTATCGAACTTATTAACCGAAGGAAGAAAGGGCATATCGCATTGTCATCAACGGTATTCACCACTCAACTCCTTGTGATGACATAGCTGAGGAATTAAATGCTGCTGGACACGCTGTGCGCAATATTATCAACGCAAAGAGCAAAACCAATAAAAAGCCAATGTCAATCTTCTTTGCCAACCTTGAGCCACAAGTCAATAATAAAGATGTCTTCAAAATGAGATATTTATGCCGTGCTGTGGTCACAATCGAGACACCAAGAATATTCGATGATCTGGTCCAGTGTCACCGCTGCCAAGATTTCGGACACACCAAGCGGTATTGCAATCTCCCGTTCAAGTGCGTTAAATGTGCCGGCAACCATAACACACTGGAGTGCACAAAACCTACGGAAGACCCACCCAAATGCTTACACTGTGGCGAGTCCCACACAGCTTCCTATAAAGGTTGCAGAGTTTACTTGCTTGCAAAGCAGAGGAATGGCCCCAAACCACCCAGATCGCAACGCACCAACATCAACGAGGTAAATGGAACTGCTACCCACACCATCAGTCATACCCAACCTGGCCTCAGCTACGCAGATGCTGCCAAAACTCCAAATGAAGGCACTCAGACCAATACCCACAGTGCAAATGAGATATCCATCCTTGCCAAAATGGAAGCTATGATGGAGAAAATGTTTGACCAATTCAGCATGCTCACACAGCTGCTTACCACCGTTGTGGCAAAGGTATGCAAATAGGTCTTAGAGCAGCCATATTTAATGCCAACGGTCTCTGTGCACAAAGGCCAGAAATTGAACTATTCATAAAAACCCAACACGTTGACATTCTGCTGGTTTCAGAAACCCACCTTACCACCACGCAATACTTTAAAATCCCAGGATACGACCTCGTCATCGCAAATCATCCAAGTGGACGTGCACGAGGAGGATCTGCTATCTTGGTGAAATGAGCACTTCCACCAATCGAACAAATCTGGATCCAGTGTGCCCGAATAACGCTATCAAGCCCAACAGGAGACCTTACAATTGGAGCAGTCTACATACCCCCACCCAATTTGGTAGACACTCAGATGCTCGAGCAATTCTTCTCAGAACTGGGGCCAAGATTTATAGCAGCTGGCGACTACAACGCCTATGGACTCCCGAAGTTGCCGCAGCAGTGCGAGAGAAACGCAGGCTCCGAAGAGTCTTCCACACATCCCGAAACCCGCTTGACAAATGGGCACTTAACAGGGCAACCAAAGAACTTAAAGAGCTTCTGATCTCCCTCCGCAATCAGGCTTTTGCAGATTATATAAAAGACCTCGAGCCAGGTGATGCGTCTAACAACCTATGGAGAGCCACGCGATACCTCAAAAGGCCAACAAAGAGAATCGCCCCAATACTAGGTCCCAACAACATCTGGTACAGATCGGAAGAAGAAAAAGCAGAGGCATTTGCCGACCACCTAAGTGCCACCTTCACCCCTGTGCTGACCTGCTCTCAGGAAGATCACGACAACATTACCAATTTCATAGACATACTCTGCCAAATAGACTTGCCCATACACGAAGTCGATCCAGAAGAACTCATTGAAGAAGCCAACAAACTCAAGCTCACGAAGGCATCTGGATATGACGGCATAGGAGCAGCACCGATTAAGGCACTACATTCTGTTGCCTGGAACCTCATTAGCCGTATTTTCAACAAATGCTTATTGCTTGGACATTTCCCATGCCAGTGGAAATGTACTGAGGTTATCCTCATTCCCAAGCCAAATAAGCCTGAAACCAAAGTAACCTCATACCGCCCAATCAGTCTCTTGCCAGTGCTCTCTAAATTACTCGAAAGAGTAATTTCTTAAAATTACAAAAAATTAAAAAAGTACTGCCTATTCTAGAAGACGATGGCCTAATCCCTAACCATCAATTCGGATTCAGGACTAGACACGGCATCCCAGAGCAATGTCATCGTTTAGTGGAGACAATCACTACGCCTTTCGAGAGGAAGGAATACTGCTCAGCCGTATTCCTAGACGTCAAACAAGCATTTGATCGCGTCTGGCACACCGGGCTCATACACAAGCTAAAGAAACAACTTCCAATGCCCTACTTCCTACTCCTAAAGAGCTACCTGCTTGGAAGGTCCTTCTACGTCAGGGTAGGCAGCGAAGAGTCCAGGATTCTACCAGTGAATGCGGGAGTGCCGCAGGGAAGTGTACTTGGCCCAATCTTATACACGCTTTACACGGCAGACCTTCCAATATATTATCACCAAGACCTGCTGGTTGCCACATATGTCGACGACACTGCCTTCCTGGCGCATGCTAAAGATGCAACGGCTGCATCACTAATCCTCCAAGAACAGCTCAATTTGGTGAGTCCATGGCTGGAAAAGTGGTGCATCACAATTAACACAGACAAGTCTTAACACACCACATTCCCACTGAAAAGAGACGACTGCCCACCAGTAGCACTAGATGGTCAAACCATCCCCAGATCGGACGAAGCCAAGTACCTGGGATTGACCATGGACAGGCGCCTAACCTAACGGAATTCAACTATGGGGCACAGCTAGCGCCTCCAACATCCAGAGAATTCAAAGCTTTCAGTTCAAACTCCTTGGATTGATCTTAAAAAAAGTAAACAGAACCAAAAAAAAAAAAAAAAAAAATATGGAATATCTCATATCATATGAAATTAAATTTATTCTATATTGCCCATTTATTGTATGTGAAAATCCATATCATATGGAATATCTCATATCATATGAAATTAAATTTATTCTATATCGCCCATTTATCGTATGGGAAAATCCATATCATATGGAATATCTCATATCATATTTTTTTTTTTTTTTTTTTTTTGGTTCTGTTTACTTTATTTAAGATCTATCCAAGGGACAATTATTAAATTTGATCAAACGTTAACATATGGCAAAAATTACAAAATGTGAGTGTGTTACAATTTATAAATAACAATTAATAAATTTGATTAGACGTTGGCATTGGAGGGCAATAAGTACGGACTGATTAGGACAATGTCAGTGTGGGTCCTAGGGGCTGGTCAGCTCAGACGGAAAGGTAGGTCCAGTGGATGGTGACGTTTAAGCCTTCTGATGTGTAAGCTATTGTCCAGCAGGTTAATTGCTAGACTGTTCTCATGATTACTCAGCCTTTCAATGTGGCTCCCCGCTCTGCTCTGAATGGTCTCGAGCACCGTCTCCACCTCCAGTTCGCGGTGTAGTATTTTGTTCGTCATATAGAACGGTGCACCAGTTATCACGCGTAGAAGTTTGGACTGAAAGCTTTGAATTCTCTGGATGTTGGAGGCGCTAGCTGTGCCCCATAGTTGAATTCCGTATGCCCATATAGGTTTAAGCATAGTATTGTATAACAGGATTTTGTTTTGGAGTCTCAGCTTGGACCTGCCTCCCAGGAGCCAGTACATTTTTCGGAGTTTAGCATCTAGTTGTTTGCGTTTGCTTCTGATATGGGAGGCCCAGGTTAGGCGCCTGTCCATGGTCAATCCCAGGTACTTGGCTTCGTCCGATCTGGGGATGGTTTGACCATCTAGTGCTACTGGTGGGCAGTCGTCTCTTTTCAGTGCGAATGTGGTGTGTTGAGATTTGTCTGTGTTAATTT
>JAECXG010000033.1:0-167736 GCA_018152135.1 Drosophila paulistorum | reverse complement strand
AGTCGGGTCAGTGCCTAGAATTAAAGCTTTTTTAATCCAGGAGTGGGACTCTGCGTGCCACACTACTCACCCAAATCAGACTTACATCGGCGACACCGCGCCATCAGCTTTTTAATCAGCGGTGCCAATACTCCAAAAGCACATCGGCGACAGCTTTGGGACACCTCCAAGCCAGCTTCGTTCTTGTTGGCGCCCGGGGGGGGAACTTGGCGCCTTTCTGTCTCCCGCCGCCGCCTTCGTCATAGTATTGGTGCGTAGATCTCTCTCATCCTCTCTGTTATCCAGAATCCACTCCGTTTTGCACGCACGTTCACTTGTGGCAGCAAAACAAACGGGTAGAGTTGCCCCACAAAGCGCCACTGATCAGCTGAGCGACCAGTGTTGGACAACGCAAAAAGGCTTTGGGCTGTGCCCAAGGCTGAATTCGCCAGGTGGCGCCAACGCGCCGTTCCCTTGGCGTTACGTTTTTTAAATTCAAATTTAAATTTTGAAACAACATTGGGAAATGGATAAAATGACTGCGTCGATGGATCAAGCCCGCTGGGATGGTGTGGCCAATGATCAGGTGGGCGAGGAGTTGGCTTTTTAGAAAGAGTAGTAGGATGATGCGGTCGCCAGTGGCTTCGCCGGCTGGGCCACCGTTACCACCGTCTGATGGCCAAACGAGTGCGACGCCGATAATAAGCCCGGTTGTGCTATCGCGCATCCCGGAGCTTGACGACTTGGGCAATCTCCTACGCCAACTGGAGAACACTTTTAAGAAGAAGGATGACGGTAAACCGCAGGTTCGTCACGTGAACCAAAACACGATGCAAGACATAAGGCGCATGATAGAGCTGCAAACAGCGATTTGCCATATAGTTCTTGGCGACAAATGCGTAAAAAACAACACAGTGGATGTGGCCACGCAGGCCACATGTCCTGCATCCAAACCAACCAAGCGTATTGGGAACTCGGTAGCACACTCCGATAGCCCAAAGCGCCCGAGAGAGGAGCCACTAGGGCAGAGGAATACTCCGCCCAAAAGAAAGCGAGGCAGCGGGCAGCCAAAGCCCTCGTATGCGGCTATGTTAGGCGGTAGTGCATCCACAAGCGCTAGTGCTATTGAGGGCGAGCCTATATGTACTCATGGGCCATCCCCAGATTGGCAGGTGGTCTCAACGAGGCGCAAGCCGCGCAGAGGTCGGCCAGATGCCATTATTATCAAGGCGGAAGAGGGCATTTCGTATGCGCAAATGTTGAAAATGGTAACCCGTCGGGACGACGGGCGGCTAAATTGTATTAAAGACGAAGTAGCAAGGGCCAGGAAAACGCAAAATGGCGATCTGCTTCTTGAGCTTAAAACCAAAGATGGCGACCGGAAAATACAAGAGGAGCTACGCAACGTATTGGGCATGAACGCCAAAGTTCGAACTGTCACTGACGTGTCACACATAGAACTGCGGAAGCTAGATTGCCTGGTAACGGCAACCGACATCATTGCGGCCATCACAAAGGCAACGGGTATAGCGGAAAGTGCCATAACGGTGAAGACGCTTCGGCCAACTTTTAACGAGAACCAATTGGCAGTTGTATGTCTGCCACAGACGTCGGCGGCCTTTCTTGTTAAGAAGAGAGCACTGATAGTGGGATGGTTCAGCTGCCACATCAGGGAAAGAGTGGCTCAGCAGAGATGTTACAAATGCCTCAATTTTGGACATGTGGCTTTCAACTGCAAGAGCAGAGTTGACCGAACCAGCTGGTGCTTCAGATGTGGACAGCCCGGGCATAAAGCTGCGGCTTGCGAAAACGATCCAAATTGTTACAACTGCGTCGAAGCAAACCGCATCGACAGGAAGCATTTTGCCGGCAGCAAAGATTGCCCGTTGACAAGATCTGGCGCGCAACTAACAAACAATCAGGTATGAAGTTTATTCAACTAAACTTCAACCATTGTGCAGTTGCACAGGATCTGTTGGCGCAAACAGCGCGTGATGTAGACGCCGATATAGCGATTTTGAGCGAGCCGTATAAAACAGGTGATGGCCCCCTGTGGGCAGTGGACTCGTCTACCAAAGCTGCCATTTGGTTATGCGGAAAAAACGTGCCGGTTATGGAGTCGATCTATTCGTCCCTTGGCTATGTTCGCGCAAAAATCGGGGATATGTGGTACTATAGTTGCTACCTAGCCCCTAGCCTGAGACTCACTGAATTTGAGAGAATAATAGACTCAATCGCCGCTGATGCAAGTTCAAAACAAAATGTTATAATCGCAGGTGACTTTAACGCTTGGTCCGAAGAATGGGGCAGCAGTTCATCTAATGCCAGGGGCAGAACGCTTCTCGAGTCCTGGGCCATCCTCGATATTGCTGTGCTTAACACTGGATCCAAGCACACGTTTAGCAGGGCGGGATACGGCTCTGTAATAGATATTACATTTACAAGTGCCTGTCTTTTCCCCATACACATACACATACACATACACACGATGTTGCCATAGTAGTGACGGCTAAATTTATGGGACAAGCCGAGGAATTAACTGCGCGTTCCATCGGAATGGCTAAGGACTGGCTAGCCTCTGCAGGACTAGAGCTTGCAGTTCAAAAGACTGAAGCAGTCTTAATAAGTAGTCGAAAAATGGTCGAGGTTGCCAACATCATCGTTGACGCCACCACGATAACCTCTACACGGGCCATCAGGTATCTTGGTATACACCTGGACACGCGCCTGTCCTTCAAGGAGCATCTGGAGCTTGTTGGAGCCAGGGCAGCTGAGTTGGGACGGTCACTTAGCCGCATCATGCTCAACAGCAGAGGCCCAAAACAAGGTCGGCGCCTGCTTCTGATGAACGTTATGAAGTCCACTATGCTCTATGGGGCACCAGCCTGGGCCAAGGCCATGACGATCAAAACATACAGGAGACGCCTAGAGAGCACATACCGTCTTGCTGCGCTGAGAGTCTGCTGCAGCTTTCGCACAATATCGGACGATGCCGCTCTTGTTATAGCAGGTATGACGCCCATCGATCTGCTAGCATATGAAGCACAACGCATCTATACCATTAAGATGGAGTCAGCGCCGAGTCCTGCTGAGCTAAAGGTGGTTAAGACCGTGGCACGTCAGGAAAGTTGGGATGCCTGGCAACTTCGCTGGACCAACTCGACGAAGGGCAGGTGGACATTCAGGCTTATTCCTGATCTGAAGATGTGGCTGCAACGGAAGCACGGCGAGGTTACGTTTGAGCTGACACAAATACTCAGCGGCCACGGATGCTTTGGGGAATATCTCCACAGATTTGGTCATCAGGCAAGTGCGGAATGCACTTGGTGCGGAAACGGTGTGGCGGAGAGCCCTGATCATGCTCTCTTCGCATGCGCTATGTTTGAGACAGAAAGGCAGGCGGCCGAACTGCTCTGTGGCGAGCCATTGTCGTCACAGAATCTGGTTCAACTGATGACGCTAAGCAAACCAAATTGGACAGCTATTTGTACCTTTGCGGCACAGGTGATCCGTAAACTACGCGCGCGAAAGGCAGCGCAATACAGGCGGGGTCTGAAAAGTCCACAACCCTACTCCCCCACACATCCTGCGATGCAATGCCCCCAGGCGGTCCCGCACACCCACAAATTTCAAATTTCTCATTTCTTCTTCTTTGAACAAAACTATCCTTTCTTTGTTGCCCACTGTTTTCTATATTTATTTGTTAACCTAATTGTAATTTCTTTTTCCCAAATAAACGAATTAAAAAAAAAAAAAATACACATACACATACACATACACATACATTCTAAACGAGAATGGTTTTGTGAGAGCTAGGTTTGGCAGTTACTGGCTCTACAGCTGCTATCTCGCGCCTAGCTTAACCCTGGAGCAGTTTGGCAGAGCGGTGGACCGCATCGCTGATGACGTTAGAGGACGACAACGAGTAATTATAGGTGGCGACTTTAATGCTTGGTCAGTCGAATGGGGAAGTTCTCGCTCGGACGCTCGTGGTAGATTGCTGTTGGAAGCTTTCGCCAACTTAAGCATCTCTTTGCTAAACGTTGGTTCCCAGAACACCTTTAGAAGGGCCGGCACAGGATCTATTGTAGATCTCTCATTTGCCAGCGATAGCATCGCCGCCTCAGCCACTTGGAGAGTGGGATCAACGTACTCGGCGAGTGACCACGAAGTCATCACCTTTACCATCGGCGACAGCAGGCACCCGCTTCCAAGGACGCAACAATTCCGGAGGGTTTTAAGCCGGAAACCCTCAACCCGCAACTCTACGACCACTACCTGGATGGTCTGACCGTCAGTGAAAACATGTGCGCGGAGGATTCCGCAAATTGCGTAATGGCACGGCTAGCCGAGGCCTGTGAGGCTAGCATGTCTCAGAGTGGCACATACACACGCCACCACAAACCAGTCTTTTGGTGGAACGACGCTATCGCCGAAGCTAGGAGATCCTGCCTTCGCGCAAGGCGACGTTATCAGCGCGCACGACGTTCGACAAACTTCGAGGCTCTGGGTCTTGAATATAAGAGACGCCGGAATATCCTCAAGACTGCGATCCGTTCCAGCAAACGAGAATGCTTTCTGGCTTTATGCGACACTGCTGAGCACGACCCCTGGGGCAATGCCTACCAGCTAGTGACCAAGCGTCTAAACTCCAGCAGGTACCCACCACCGATGGATGCACAAACGGTACGCTTAATTGTCGACGGACTTTTCCCCGAGGTTGACGAAGCAATGCGTGTGCCCCCTCTGACTCCTGCCCTACACGCGGCGGAGTGTACGTTAGCCGAGGTCCTCGAGACGGTGAGGCGACTGAAGCCCAAAAAGGCACCAGGTCCGGATTCGATCCCCAATAAGGCATTCAAACTTGCAGTGTTGCTTTACCCACAAGTGTTCGCAGAACTTTACTCAAAATGCTTAAGCGAAGGTGTCTTTCCCGATAGGTGGAAACTACAAAACCTGGTGTAGCTGCCAAAGCCGGGGAAGCCGCTTGGAGAGGCGTCCTCCTATAGACCCATCTGCCTCATCGATTCAGCTGGAAAAGTCCTCGAGGCAATAATCTGCTCGCGGTTGGAATCGGAAATCATGGCGAAGGGCGGTCTATCCGAGCATCAGTTTGGTTTTAGGAAGGCGAGATCTACGATCGACGCAATCAACCGGGTGGTAGGTTTGGCTGCAAGGGCAATCGAAGGAACGAGATGGAAAGGCGGTGCCAAAGAATATTGTCTCGTGGTAACACTTGACATTAAAAATGCCTTCAATACAGCGAGATGGAATAGGATCTTGGACGCGCTTGGGGCCTTTGGCGTTCCGAGCTACCTTATCAAGTGCATTGCCAGCTATTTCTGCAACAGGAGGATACGATTCTGGACGGACGCAGGACTAGAGGAAAGGGTCGTATCTGCTGGCGTCCCACAAGGGTCTGTCTTGGGCCCCCTGCTATGGAACGTCATGTACGACGGTATCCTACGCTTGGATTTCGAGCCTGGAACCCATATAGTTGGCTTCGCAGACGACGTTGCATTGGTAGTGATAGCCAAGGAACTCACGGTAGCCGAAGAAGTAACCAACCGGGCGATCATCAAGGTTGGCCAATGGCTCTCTGCAGCCGGTCTGCAGTTGGCCGCCCAAAAGACGGAGGCGGTACTGATAAGTAGCCGCAAGCGAGTTGAGACTGCCACCATTATGGTCGGCGACACCACCGTTGTCTCTAAGCGAGCTCTAAAATACCTAGGAGTCATGATCGACACAAGGCTGACTTTTAGAGAACACCTGGAGTACAGCAGCGAGAAGGCAGCATCAGTAGCGAAATCGCTCTCCAGAATGCTACTCAACACGCGTGGACCGAAACATGGACGGCGTCTCTTGCTATCCAGCGTCATACGATCGACTGCACTATACGCGGTGCCTTCGTGGATAAAGGGGATGGAAACGAGATCCTACAGGCGAAGCCTTGAGTCGACGCATCGCCTAAGCGCAATCAGAGTATGCAGCGCTTTTCGCACCATCTCTGACGACGCCACACTGGTGATCGCTGGGTTGCTGCCCATCGACGAATACGCAACCATCGCGTCGGCCTCCTTCACAGCGTCAAGACAAACAGATAGCACTACCACAGACCAGCAGAGAGGCCTCGAGCATCGGAGGGCATGGCAGTCGAGTCTGCGTGGATGGCAGGAAAGGTGGGACTCCTCTTCCAAGGGGAGGTGGACACACACACTTATCCCTGACATCACTTCATGGGTTTCCAGAAAACACGGGGCAGTAAACTTCTACCTCACACAGCTCCTGAGCGGCCACGGATGCTTCAGAAGCTATCTGAAGAGATTCAACCACGACGAGTCGGATGAATGCACATGGTGTGGAGCTGGCATTGTAGAAGACGCAAGCCATGTGCTCCAGCACTGCCCACGCTTCGACGTAGAAAGGTGCCGTTTGCAGAACGTAATGGGCGAGCTGGTGACGGCGAGAAATCTCATCAGGAGGATGACCGCAGACCCAGACGTATGGGAGGCGGTCAGTGCCTTCGCCGTGCGCGTAATGAAGGTACTCAGGAATCTGGAGAGGGAAAGGTCTGCCCAATAAACAATTAAAGCCCACGGTCTGCGATGCAATACCGACAAGTCGTCCCGCAGTAGCCGTCATCTTTTATGTTTTGTTCTTATGTTTTGTTCTCACCTTATGTTCCCTGTTTATTTGTAACTTTTTTGTATTATATATTCGTAAGTTCTAAAGAAATAAAAAAAAAAAACACATACACATACACATACAGAAATACACACATGTTTGATTCCAAGTGCTCCGCAAGTAGTCAGGTCAGTGCCTAGAATTAAAGCTTTTTTAATCCAGGAGTGGGACTCTGCGTGCCACACTACTCACCCAAATCAGACTTACATCGGCGACACCGCGCCATCAGCTGTGCCAATATCGCAAAGGCTTTGGGACACCTTCAAGCCAGCTTCGCTCTTGTTGGCGCCCGGGGGGGAACTTGGCGCTTTTCTGTCTCCCGCCGCCGCCTTCGTCATAGTATTGGTGCGTAGATCTCTCTCATCCTCTCTGTTATCCAGAATCCACTCCGTTTTTGCACGCACGTTCACTTGTGGCAGCGTAACAAACGGGTAGAGTTGCCCCACAAAGCGCCACTGATCAGCTGAGCGACCAGTGTTGGACAACGCAAAAAGGCTTTGGGCTGTGCCCAAGGCTGCATTCGCCAGGTGGCGCCAACGCGCCGTTCCCTTGCCGTTACGTTTTTTAAACTCATATTTAAATTTTGAAACAACATTGGGAAATGGATAAAGTGACTGCGTCGATGGATCAAGCCCGCTGGGATGGTGTGGCCAATGATCAGGTGGGCGAGGAGTTGGCTTTTAGAAAGAGTAGTAGGATGATGCGGTCGCCAGTGGCTTCGCCGGCTGGGCCACCGTTACCACCGTCTGATGGCCAAACGAGTGCGACGCCGATAATAAGCCCGGTTGTGCTATCGCGCATCCCGGAGCTTGACGACTTGGGCAATCTCCTACGCCAACTGGAGAACACATTTAAGAAGAAGGATGACGGTAAACCGCAGGTTCGACACGTGAACCAAAATACGATGCAAGACATAAGGCGCATGATAGAGCTGCAAACAGCGATTTGCCATATAGTTCTTGGCGATAAATACGTAAAAAACAACACAGTGGATGTGGCCACGCAGGCCACATGTCCTGCATCCAAACCAACCAAGCGTATTGGGAACTCGGTAGCACACTCCGATAGCCCAAAGCGCCCGAGAGAGGAGCCACTAGGGCAGAGGAATACTCCGCCCAAAAGAAAGCGATGCAGCGGGCAGCCAAAGCCCTCGTATGCGGCCATGTTAGGCGGTAGTGCATCCACAAGCGCTAGTGCTATTGAGGGCGAGCCTATATGTACTCATGGGCCAACCCCAGATTGGCAGGTGGTCTCAACGAGACGCAAGCCGCGCAGAGGTCGGCCAGATGCCATTATTATCAAGGCGGAAGAGGGCATTTCGTATGCGGAAATGTTGAAAATGGTAACCCGACGGGACGACGGGCGGCTAAATTGTATTAAAGACGAAGTAGCAAGGGCCAGGAAAAAATGCAAAATGGCGATCTGCTTCTTGAGCTTAAAACCAAAGATGGCGACCGGAAAATACAAGAGGAGCTACGCAACGTATTGGGCATGAACGCCAAAGTTCGAACTGTCACGCGCCTGTCCTTCAAGGAGCATCTGGAGCTTGTTGGAGCCAGGGCAGCTGAGTTGGGACGGTCACTTAGCCGCAACATGCTCAACAGCAGAGGCCCAAAACAAGGTCGGCGCCTGCTTCTGATGAACGTTATGAAGTCCACTATGCTCTATGGGGCACCAGCCTGGGCCAAGGCCATGACGGTCAAAACATACAGGAGACGCCTAGAGAGCACATACCGTCTTGCTGCGCTGAGAGTCTGCTGCGGCTTTCGCACAATATCGGACGATGCCGCTCTTGTTATAGCAGGTATGACGCCCATCGATCTGCTAGCATATGAAGCACAACGCATCTATACCATTAAGATGGAGTCAGCACCGAGTCCTGCTGAGCTAAAGGTGGTTAAGACCGTGGCACGTCAGGAAAGTTGGGATGCCTGGCAACTTCGCTGGACCAACTCGACGAAGGGCAGGTGGACATTCAGGCTTATTCCTGATCTGAAGATGTGGCTGCAACGGAAGCACGGCGAGGTTACGTTTGAGCTGACACAAATACTCAGCGGCCACGGATGCTTTGGGGAATATCTCCACAGATTTGGTCATCAGGCAAGTGCGGAATGCACTTGGTGCGGAAACGGTGTGGCGGAGAGCCCTGATCATGCTCTCTTCGCATGCGCTATGTTTGAGACAGAAAGGCAGGCGGCCGAACTGCTCTGTGGCGAGCCATTGTCGTCACAGAATCTGGTTCAACTGATGACGCTAAGCAAACCAAATTGGACAGCTATTTGTACCTTTGCGGCACAGGTGATCCGTAAACTACGCGCGCGAAAGGCAGCGCAATACAGGCGGGGTCTGAAAAGTCCACAACCCTACTCCCCCACACATCCTGCGATGCAATGCCCCCCAGGCGGTCCCGCACACCCACAAATTTCAAATTTCTCATTTCTTCTTCTTTGAACAAAACTATCCTTTCTTTGTTGCCCACTGTTTTCTATATTTATTTGTTAACCTAATTGTAATTTCTTTTTCCCAAATAAACGAATTAAAAAAAAAAAAAATACACATACACATACACATACACATACATTCTAAACGAGAATGGTTTTGTGAGAGCTAGGTTTGGCAGTTACTGGCTCTACAGCTGCTATCTCGCGCCTAGCTTAACCCTGGAGCAGTTTGGCAGAGCGGTGGACCGCATCGCTGATGACGTTAGAGGACGACAACGAGTAATTATAGGTGGCGACTTTAATGCTTGGTCAGTCGAATGGGGAAGTTCTCGCTCGGACGCTCGTGGTAGATTGCTGTTGGAAGCTTTCGCCAACTTAAGCATCTCTTTGCTAAACGTTGGTTCCCAGAACACCTTTAGAAGGGCCGGCACAGGATCTATTGTAGATCTCTCATTTGCCAGCGATAGCATCGCCGCCTCAGCCACTTGGAGAGTGGGATCAACGTACTCGGCGAGTGACCACGAAGTCATCACCTTTACCATCGGCGACAGCAGGCACCCGCTTCCAAGGACGCAACAATTCCGGAGGGTTTTTAAGCCGGAAACCCTCAACCCGCAACTCTACGACCACTACCTGGATGGTCTGACCGTCAGTGAAAACATGTGCGCGGAGGATTCCGCAAATTGCGTAATGGCACGGCTAGCCGAGGCCTGTGAGGCTAGCATGTCTCAGAGTGGCACATACACACGCCACCACAAACCAGTCTTTTGGTGGAACGACGCTATCGCCGAAGCTAGGAGATCCTGCCTTCGCGCAAGGCGACGTTATCAGCGCGCACGACGTTCGACAAACTTCGAGGTTCTGGGTCTTGAATATAAGAGACGCCGGAATATCCTCAAGACTGCGATCCGTTCCAGCAAACAAGAATGCTTTCTGGCTTTATGCGACACTGCTGAGCACGACCCCTGGGGCAATGCCTACCAGCTAGTGACCAAGCGTCTAAACTCCAGCAGGTACCCACCACCGATGGATGCACAAACGGTACGCTTAATTGTCGACGGACTTTTCCCCGAGGTTGACGAAGCAATGCGTGTGCCCCCTCTGACTCCTGCCCTACACGCGGCGGAGTGTACGTTAGCCGAGGTCCTCGAGACGGTGAGGCGACTGAAGCCCAAAAAGGCACCAGGTCCGGATTCGATCCCCAATAAAGCATTCAAACTTGCAGTGTTGCTTTACCCACAAGTGTTCGCAGAACTTTACTCAAAATGCTTAAGCGAAGGTGTCTTTCCCGATAGGTGGAAACTACAAAACCTGGTGTAGCTGCCAAAGCCGGGGAAGCCGCTTGGAGAGGCGTCCTCCTATAGACCCATCTGCCTCATCGATTCAGCTGGAAAAGTCCTCGAGGCAATAATCTGCTCGCGGTTGGAATCGGAAATCATGGCGAAGGGCGGTCTATCCGAGCATCAGTTTGGTTTTAGGAAGGCGAGATCTACGATCGACGCAATCAACCGGGTGGTAGGTTTGGCTGCAAGGGCAATCGAAGGAACGAGATGGAAAGGCGGTGCCAAAGAATATTGTCTCGTGGTAACACTTGACATTAAAAATGCCTTCAATACAGCGAGATGGAATAGGATCTTGGACGCGCTTGGGGCCTTTGGCGTTCCGAGCTACCTTATCAAGTGCATTGCCAGCTATTTCTGCAACAGGAGGATACGATTCTGGACGGACGCAGGACTAGAGGAAAGGGTCGTATCTGCTGGCGTCCCACAAGGGTCTGTCTTGGGCCCCCTGCTATGGAACGTCATGTACGACGGTATCCTACGCTTGGATTTCGAGCCTGGAACCCATATAGTTGGCTTCGCAGACGACGTTGCATTGGTAGTGATAGCCAAGGAACTCACGGTAGCCGAAGAAGTAACCAACCGGGCGATCATTAAGGTTGGCCAATGGCTCTCTGCAGCCGGTCTGCAGTTGGCCGCCCAAAAGACGGAGGCGGTACTGATAAGTAGCCGCAAGCGAGTTGAGACTGCCACCATTATGGTCGGCGACACCACCGTTGTCTCTAAGCGAGCTCTAAAATACCTAGGAGTCATGATCGACACAAGGCTGACTTTTAGAGAACACCTGGAGTACAGCAGCGAGAAGGCAGCATCAGTAGCGAAATCGCTCTCCAGAATGCTACTCAACACGCGTGGACCGAAACATGGACGGCGTCTCTTGCTATCCAGCGTCATACGATCGACTGCACTATACGCGGTGCCTTCGTGGATAAAGGGGATGGAAACGAGATCCTACAGGCGAAGCCTTGAGTCGACGCATCGCCTAAGCGCAATCAGAGTATGCAGCGCTTTTCGCACCATCTCTGACGACGCCACACTGGTGATCGCTGGGTTGCTGCCCTTCGACGAATACGCAACCATCGCGTCGGCCTCCTTCACAGCGTCAAGACAAACAGATAGCACTACCACAGACCAGCAGAGAGGCCTCGAGCATCGGAGGGCATGGCAGTCGAGTCTGCGTGGATGGCAGGAAAGGTGGGACTCCTCTTCCAAGGGGAGGTGGACACACACACTTATCCCTGACATCACTTCATGGGTTTCCAGAAAACACGGGGCAGTAAACTTCTACCTCACACAGCTCCTGAGCGGCCACGGATGCTTCAGAAGCTATCTGAAGAGATTCAACCACGACGAGTCGGATGAATGCACATGGTGTGGAGCTGGCATTGTAGAAGACGCAAGCCATGTGCTCCAGCACTGCCCACGCTTCGACGTAGAAAGGTGCCGTTTGCAGAACGTAATGGGCGAGCTGGTGACGGCGAGAAATCTCATCAGGAGGATGACCGCAGACCCAGACGTATGGGAGGCGGTCAGTGCCTTCGCCGTGCGCGTAATGAAGGTACTCAGGAATCTGGAGAGGGAAAGGTCTGCCCAATAAACAATTAAAGCCCACGGTCTGCGATGCAATACCGACAAGTCGTCCCGCAGTAGCCGTCATCTTTTATGTTTTGTTCTTATGTTTTGTTCTCACCTTATGTTCCCTGTTTATTTGTAACTTTTTTGTATTATATATTCGTAAGTTCTAAAGAAATAAAAAAAAAAACACATACACATACACATACAGAAATACACACATGTTTGATTCCAAGTGCTCCGCAAGTAGTCGGGTCAGTGCCTAGAATTAAAGCTTTTTTAATCCAGGAGTGGGACTCTGCGTGCCACACTACTCACCCAAATCAGACTTACATCGGCGACACCGCGCCATCAGCTGTGCCAATATCGCAAAGGCTTTGGGACACCTTCAAGCCAGCTTCGCTCTTGTTGGCGCCCGGGGGGGAACTTGGCGCTTTTCTGTCTCCCGCCGCCGCCTTCGTCATAGTATTGGTGCGTAGATCTCTCTCATCCTCTCTGTTATCCAGAATCCACTCCGTTTTTGCACGCACGTTCACTTGTGGCAGCGTAACAAACGGGTAGAGTTGCCCCACAAAGCGCCACTGATCAGCTGAGCGACCAGTGTTGGACAACGCAAAAAGGCTTTGGGCTGTGTCCAAGGCTGCATTCGCCAGGTGGCGCCAACGCGCCGTTCCCTTGCCGTTACGTTTTTTAAACTCATATTTAAATTTTGAAACAACATTGGGAAATGGATAAAGTGACTGCGTCGATGGATCAAGCCCGCTGGGATGGTGTGGCCAATGATCAGGTGGGCGAGGAGTTGGCTTTTAGAAAGAGTAGTAGGATGATGCGGTCGCCAGTGGCTTCGCCGGCTGGGCCACCGTTACCACCGTCTGATGGCCAAACGAGTGCGACGCCGATAATAAGCCCGGTTGTGCTATCGCGCATCCCGGAGCTTGACGACTTGGGCAATCTCCTACGCCAACTGGAGAACACATTTAAGAAGAAGGATGACGGTAAACCGCAGGTTCGACACGTGAACCAAAATACGATGCAAGACATAAGGCGCATGATAGAGCTGCAAACAGCGATTTGCCATATAGTTCTTGGCGATAAATACGTAAAAAACAACACAGTGGATGTGGCCACGCAGGCCACATGTCCTGCATCCAAACCAACCAAGCGTATTGGGAACTCGGTAGCACACTCCGATAGCCCAAAGCGCCCGAGAGAGGAGCCACTAGGGCAGAGGAATACTCCGCCCAAAAGAAAGCGATGCAGCGGGCAGCCAAAGCCCTCGTATGCGGCCATGTTAGGCGGTAGTGCATCCACAAGCGCTAGTGCTATTGAGGGCGAGCCTATATGTACTCATGGGCCAACCCCAGATTGGCAGGTGGTCTCAACGAGACGCAAGCCGCGCAGAGGTCGGCCAGATGCCATTATTATCAAGGCGGAAGAGGGCATTTCGTATGCGGAAATGTTGAAAATGGTAACCCGACGGGACGACGGGCGGCTAAATTGTATTAAAGACGAAGTAGCAAGGGCCAGGAAAAAATGCAAAATGGCGATCTGCTTCTTGAGCTTAAAACCAAAGATGGCGACCGGAAAATACAAGAGGAGCTACGCAACGTATTGGGCATGAACGCCAAAGTTCGAACTGTCACGCGCCTGTCCTTCAAGGAGCATCTGGAGCTTGTTGGAGCCAGGGCAGCTGAGTTGGGACGGTCACTTAGCCGCATCATGCTCAACAGCAGAGGCCCAAAACATGGTCGGCGCCTGCTCCTGATGAACGTTATGAAGTCCACTATGCTCTATGGGGCACCAGCCTGGGCTAAGGCCATGACGGTCAAAACATACAGGAGACGCCTAGAGAGCACATACCGTCTTGCGGCACTGAGAGTCTGTTGCGGCTTTCGCACAATATCGGACGATGCCGCTCTTGTTATAGCAGGTATGACGCCCATCGATCTGCTAGCATATGAAGCACAACGCATCTATACCATTAAGACGGAGTCAGCGCCGAGTCCTGCTGAGCTAAAGGTGGCTAAGACCGTGGCACGGCAGGAAAGTTGGGATGCCTGGCAACTTCGCTGGACCAACTCGACGAAGGGCAGGTGGACATTCAGGCTTATTCCTGACCTGAAGATGTGGCTGCAACGGAAGCACGGCGAGGTAACTTTTGAGCTGACACAAATACTCAGCGGCCACGGATGCTTTGGGGAATATCTCCACAGATTTGGTCATCAGGCAAGTGCGGAATGCACTTGGTGCGGAAACGGTGTGGCGGAGAGCCCTGATCATGCTCTCTTCGCATGCGCTATGTTTGAGACAGAAAGGCAGGCGGCCGAACTGCTCTGTGGCGAGCCATTGTCGTCACAGAATCTGGTTCCACTGATGACGCTAAGCAAACCAAATTGGACCGCTATTTGCACTTTTGCGACACAGGTGATCCGCAAACTACGCGCGCGCGAAAGGCAGCGCAATACAGGCGGGGTCTGAAAAGTCCACAACCCTACTACCCCACACATCCTGCGATGCAATGCCCCCAGGCGGTCCCGCACACCCACAATTTCTCATTTCTTCTTCTTTGAACAAAACTATCCTTTCTTTGTTGCCCACTGTCTTCTATATTTATTTGTTAACCTATTTGTAATTCCTTTTCCCCAAATAAACACATACACATACACATACACATACACATACACATACACATACACATACACATACACACATACACATACACATACACATACACATACACATACACATACACATACACATACACATACACATACACATACACATACACATACACATACACATACACATACACATACACATACACATACACATACACATACACATACACATACACATACACATACACATACACATACACATACACATACACATACACATACACATACACATACACATACACATACACATACACATACACATACACATACACATACACATACACATACACATACACATACACATACACATACACATACACATACACATACACATACACATACACATACACATACACATACACATACACATACACATACACATACACATACACATAAACATACACATACACATACACATACACATAGCAAGGAAGCGAGGATTAGAGACATGGCCGCAACTATGGGCAGCCTATAGCGCATGTAGGAAGGAGTTGAAGAAGGCTATATATGAAGCGAAGCGGCAAGTGTACCTCAGTCTCTGCGACTCGGCCGATCGGGACCCTTGGGGCAAGGCGTACAAGATCGTGGTCAAGCGAGTCTACGCCAACAGATTCTCTTCTCCTACTGAAGCCAGCGAGTTGGAACGAATTGTCTGCGATCTTTTCCCCCAGCGTGCGGATTCCCTAAACTGTAGGCGCGTTGAACATGTCGATTCCCGCTACCACGTCCCAGTCACTACCGATGAAGTGCTTGCGGCCGCCAGGTCGCTGAAACAAAACAAGGCCCCGGGCCCTGATTGCATTCCCAACCGTGCACTTCGGCTGGCAATGGCAACTCGCCCGGAATTATTCGCGGCAACCTTTGACCAGTGCCTGAAGGAGGGAGTATTCCCATCTCAGTGGAAGCTGCAAAAGCTGGTGCTGCTACCCAAGCCTGGGAAACCAGCAGAGGTAGCGTCATCATATCGCCCAATCTGCCTCGTGGACTCCGTGGGTAAGGTGCTGGAAAGCCTCATCAGTGCCAGACTGAACGAGGCGATCAACGCAGGGGGCGGCCTGTCCGCAAACCAGTACGGATTTCGCAAGGCAAGGTCCACAATAGACGCGGTCAACAGAGTAGTGAGCACAGCGGCCGATGCTATTAAGGGCTCTCGTTGGAAAGGAGGTGCGAAGGAATACTGCCTGGTGATCACCCTGGATGTGAAGAATGCCTTCAACACGGCGGATTGGGGCTGCATACTTGATGCGGCCAGAAGCTTCGGGATTCCGTCGTACCTGTACGAAGTGATATGGAGCTTCTTTTCAGGGAGAAAGCTGGAGTACGCTGCGTCGTCAGGATCCGTTCAACGGCAGGTGTCCGCAGGAGTGCCTCAGGGCTCGGTTCTGGGTCCGCTTCTGTGGAACATCATGTACGATGGCATCCTTCGACTGGACATGCCGAGTAGGTGTCAGCTAGTCGGCTACGCGGACGATGTGGCGGTTGTAGTGGTGGGCAAGATTCTGAAGGATGTGGAGTCAATGGCAAATACAGCCATTGCATCCATCACGAACTGGCTGCGCTCGGTAGGCCTAGTACTAGCGGCGCACAAGACAGAAGCGGTACTAATTAGCAGCCGGAAGTTTGTGGAAACGGCCACCGTTACAATCGACGGCATCGAGGTGAAATCGGCTAGAGCAATTCGCTACCTAGGAGTGTGGCTAGACACAAGACTGTGTTTCCGAGAACACCTAATGGCGGTACAGCGGAAGGCAGCGGAATCGGGGAGAGCACTCGCCAGGATTATGCTCAACACGAGAGGGCCCAGACAGGAGCGGAGAATGTTGCTGATGAGTGTGGTAAAATCACAAATATTGTACGCAGCCCAGATCTGGGCACCGGCCATGGAGGTCGAAAGCTACCGCCGCCTCATCAGTCCGACTTACCGACTCTGCGCTCTCAGAGTCTGCAGCGCCTTTAGGACTGTTTCCGAGGATGCAGCCCTAGTAGTCGCTGGCATGGTGCCCATCGACATCCTGGCAGACGAAGTTCGCGTCACTACAGAGGCCATCAGCAGGGGCACTCCGAAGAACGTAGCCAAAGCTGACGCTAGAAGGCTCGCAGTGAGGAAATGGCAGGACCGATGGGATGCTGCAACAAATGGCAGATGGACGCATCGTCTTATCCCAAATATTGAGGCTTGGGTCGGTAGAAAGCACGGGCAGGTGAACTACTACCTCACGCAGGTGCTGAGCGGACATGGCTGCTTCCGCCAATACCTAAATAGGTTTGGCCACGACCACTCTCCAACGTGTCCTGCGTGCCCTGAAGGAGCAATTGAGGACGCCCGCCACGTCGTCTTCAGTTGCGGCCGCTTTAGGGTGGTTAGACAGCGGGTCGAGCAAGCGATCGGACAACCCCTATCGGAGGCCAGCCTGGTACCCAGCATGCTGGAAAGCGGGGACAACTGGGCGGCGGTGAGCTCATTCATCGGAGTTGTCATGCGAGAACTAAGAAGACTGGAGAGAGAGAGGGCCGGATCCGCATAGAAGTTGCCACGAGCCCGGCGAAGCAATTCCCAATGGGACGTACCGCCGGGCAGGCATCTTTTGTGTATTCATGTTCCTTTCATGTTTCCTTTCAGTTTGTTGTATTTCGTTGGCTTATATGTTATTTTTTGTTAATAAATGAATTAAAAAAAAAAAAAAACACATACACATACACATACACATACACATACACATACACATACACATACACATACACATACACATACACATACACATACACATACACATACACATACACATACACATACACATACACATACACATACACATACACATACACATACACATACACATACACATACACATACACATGAATGGGGCAGTACTCGCTCCGACGCACGGGGCCGCCTTTTGCTCGAGTGTTTCTGCTATCTCAGTGTCTCGCTGCTCAATTCCGGCTCAAGATTCACTTTCAGTAGAGCCGGTGCAGGATCCATTGTCGACCTTACGTTCGCCAGTGACTCCATAGCTTCACAGTCGAATTGGGAAGTTGGGCGTCACTACACCGGTAGCGACCACGAGGCCATTGTCTTCACCGTTGGGACAACCATACCACGAGCTGAGCGAACGCCTCCCACCGGGAAAAGCTACAAGTTTGAGTCCCTAAACTTGTACACGTTTAGCAGAGTGCTGGAGAGTTTACGTGATGCACGCCTAGGAGATGCAGACACGGCAGCGAACTCTTTCATGTCGACACTGGAGAGGGCCTGTGATGAGAGTATGTCCCAGCGCAAGGCATACAGAAGGCACCACAAACCAGTCTGTTGGTGGAATGACAGTATCGCCGACGTTCGCCGCAGATGCTTCCGCGCGAGGCGCATGTACCAGCGTGCTAGAGGGACGCTAGCCTTCCCAGACCTATATCTGGAATACAAGCAGTGCTGCAAGGCTCTCAAAAAGGCGATCAAAGACAGCAAACGCGAGTGCTTCCTGGCCCTATGCGACTCCGCAGAGCAGGACCCATGGGGTAAGGCATACCAGACTGTCGTGAAGCGCTTGCATATAGACAAGACTCCGGCACCAAAGGACGCCCCGACTGTTCGGGGCATAGTAGACACCCTATTCCCTCAAATCGTGGACGAATTGCCTGTCCTGCATCCCCCGCTTCACCCACAAATAGAGGAATGCACAGTGGACGAGGTACTCGACATAGTCCGGAATCTTAAACCTGCTAAGGCTCCGGGCCCCGACGGAATCACTAACCAAATACTAAAGATCGCGGTGTCGTTACAGGCGGAGTCCTTTGTGGACTTGTACAACAGTTGCATGAGGGAAGGTGCGTTCCCATCCAGATGGAAAAAGCAGAACCTAATTTTGCTTACGAAGCCAGGGAAAACTTCTCTCGATGCGTGTTCATTCAGGCCGATCTGCCTCCTGGACTCGGCAGGTAAAGTTCTAGAGTCCCTAATTTGCGCAAGGCTTAGCTCAGCCATCCAAGCCAACGGAGGACTTGCGGAGCAGCAGTTCGGTTTCCGGAAGGCTAGGTCCACAACTGATGCCATTGCACGCGTGGTTAATATTGCGGCGGACGCGATCGCCGGTGCTAGATGGAAAGGGGGGTCGAAAGAGTACTGTCTGGTAACCACCCTAGACATAAAAAACGCCTTCAACTCGGCCAGATGGAGCCGTATACTAGTCGCATTAGCCGATTTTGGAGTCCCACACTACCTCCTCAGTTGTGTGCGACAATATTTCCAAGGAAGGACCATCTGCTACACCACAAATGATGGCCCAGTAGTGCGGACAGTGTCTGGAGGAGTGCCCCAAGGCTCGGTGCTGGGACCTTTACTCTGGAATACAATGTACGACGGAGTCTTACGCCTGCAGTTTCCGCCTGGCACCCACATCACAGGGTTCGCGGACGACATAGTCCTTGCCGTGGTCGCTAAGACCGTCAAGGAAGTTGAGGAACGCTCGAATGCCGCCATTAGAAGCGTCGAGCAGTGGCTCCAGGCCGCCGGCCTCCAGCTGGCAGCTCACAAGACGGAGGCAGTGCTTATCAGCAGCAGAAAGACTGTGGAATCCGCAAAAGTACGGGTGGGCAGCGCTGTGATTGAATCCAAGAGGGCTATCAAATATCTCGGCGTTCTACTGGACACAAGGCTCAGTTTTAGGGAGCATCTGCAACATGCTGGAGAAAAAGCAGCCAAATCCGCACACGCTTTATCGCGCATCCTCTTAAACACGCGCGGCCCGAGGCAGGGACGACGGCTACTGCTCTCGAGCGTCACCACATCGACGGCGCTTTACGCAGTACCAGCGTGGATCGACGGCATGAAAGTGAAAAGCTACCGACGAGGACTCGAAGCAACCCACCGGCTAAGCGCGATAAGAGTCTTCAGTGCATTCCGCATGATCTCGGATGATGCGGCGCTCGTTATCGCAGGAATGATGCCGATCGAAGATCAGGCAGCGATCATCGAGGCAGTCGCTAAGGCCAGACGAGGTAGCTCAGTAGGACCGGGAGCAACACGCAGTCTAGCGCGGCAACATAGTATACGGAGGTGGCAAGAGCGCTGGGACACCTCGACCAAGGGAAGGTGGACGCACACGCTCATCCCTGACATTAGCGCGTGGGTCCTGCGCAAACACGGCGAGGTAAACCATTACCTGACTCAATTGCTGAGTGGTCACGGCTGCTTCAGGACGTTTCTGAAGAGATTCGGCCACGAAACTTCGGACGAATGCACCTGGTGCGGCAGCGGAATACCCGAAGACGCGGAGCATGTTTTGCTGCATTGTCCCAGATTTGAAGCGGCGAGAATCTCCATGGAGTGTGCTATGGGGCATCGCGCAACACTGGTAAATTTGACCAGGCTGATGGTCGCTAATCCCCGAGCCTGGGAGGCCGTCAGTATTTTCGCGTCGGTTGTGATGAAGGAGCTCAGGAGGCTCGAGCGTCAGAGGCACGAGGAATGATCGCCCAGGGCCCTGCGAAGCAGTACCCAAAAGTAGTCCCGTTTTGACCCTGTATTCGTATCTACCTCCCCCCCCCCTCTAACCTCACGAGTGTATTGTATTGTTATCTCCTTGATTTGTGATGCTAAAAAATTTATTGTTTATGATATTCTCTTTTATATATGTTACGTTAATAAGTTGTTATGTATGAGTAATAAATGGAAAATAAAAAAAAAAAAAAAAACACATACACATACACATACACATACACATACACATACACATACACATACACATACACATACACATACACATACACATACACATACACATACACATACACATACACATACACATACACATACACATACACATACACATACACATACACATACACATACACATACACATACACATACAGATACATACACAGACAGACAGACAGACAGGAAAGTGGAATGTGTACTTCGTCGCGTCCCGGTTTTTTCTGTAAAATTCCCGTCTTATCCGTGCTTGTAAATCTCGTAGTCCTGCAACATAATAGTTTGTTAGTGTAGCAGTCAACTCTTGTTGTTACCTACGTTTCGCCGGCCGCCAGTCTGCATCGCAAGTGGAAAAATTAAATCATAATTTTTTTTCCCGGCCTCCCGCCGCGTCGGTCTTTTGGTGGTTGGAGGGGTGCGGGGCGCCTCCTTTCTGCATCACCCAACTTTTTCCTCCGTATTGGTGTTAGTGGGGTGCCAGTCGCACCTTTTGATAAATAGCACGCTGTAAGTAAATACACAATTGGTGCGATAACCAGCTGTTGGCGGACCTGCCAAGCCGGTCTCGAAAGCTCTCCAGGGTCATCATTTGGGAGTCGAGCTTTCTCCGCAAAACTTCTAAGCCGGGGTTCTCGATCACCTCCCACCAGACTAGCAGCATAGCAGCGCACCAGCCTAAGGCTTGGTGACGTAAGCGGTGGCGTACCTGGCAGCGGTGCTGCCTCTCATCGCCTGGTACCTGGTTCAAATCCGCTGAGTGGAGCGAAGAAATTTTAAATAAATTTGGAGCATTTTTATTTTTTCTTTCGGACGCGGGCCTCCAAGTACCTGGTTCGACTCCGCTGTGAGGATTTAGAATTAAAATTAAATTTCAAATTCTTTTAGAGTTGAAATTTGATCAATACTAGTGGTTTTTTTCTGCGATACTCCTAGGCACGGTAGGGGTTCAAATCCGCGGCGGGTAATCTTGGATTCAAAAAAAAAAATTATTTTTATTTTATAATTTTTTTGTTTTGTTTATCCGTCCATTACACACCGAGTGGCCCATATTCCCGCTGACTGCCTGTATTATCTAAAAGAAGCCGAGCCGGAGCGGTATAACTCCCAACGCCCACCAGGGGGAAATACCTGGTCGTCAGGCTGTAGGAAATGGTCGGCGAGGAGCAAATGGTGTTTGGGCGTAGTAGATTGCTGCTACATTCGCCTCCAATCCATAGTGAGTTGCCTTTGCGAGCGGCTGCTAGCCAGCAGGAGGACACTCCAAAGAGATCTAGGGACGCCATGAGTCCAGACGGAGAAGCAGCAAATGCTAACGAATGTGCCCCATCGAAAAGGTCAAAATTGCAGCCTGTCTGCAACGAGCTAGCGGAAATGGGCGTACTGTTGGAGGAGATCTAGGAGAGGATCAAGCCCGAGAAGGAAGGTGGCAAGCGGGCCATCACCAACGCCCTTCGCGAAAAAGTGGAGAGGCTGAAAGAGCTGCATGCGGAAGTCAGCTCCCGGCTCAGCGGGCACCCGACCGAGACAGTTCCATTGGAGGCGTGTCCCAATTGCTCGAAGGCGCCACCTGAGCGTGCCAGTCGTGGGCAGCAGACCGATGAAATGTGCCCTACGACCATGCTTTCCCGGCCCACTCAGACTTCACCACTGGCAAAGCGAGAAGGCAAGGCACCATTTTCGTCTGAACCAGCTGGAAAGCAACTGCGGCAGCCGAGTGCTCACGCATCAAAGCAGCGTCCAAAAAAACGGCACCCTGTGGATCCCCAGCAGCAGCAGCAGGAGTCACCTACTCCTCAAGGCGATAAACCGCACCTCACAATCGCGGATCATGGATCATCCGAGGACAACCAAGGATGGAAAACAGTCGGTCCACCAAAGCCTCGACGTGGTGGCTCCTCGAAGCAGGCCAAACCCAGAATCAGGCATAGACCGGATGCAATTCTGATCGAGGCCAGCAGCGGGCTTAGCTATAGCCAAGTCCTAACGATGGTGACCAGGCGTACGGATGATAAACTAATCCACGTCCGTGAGCATGTCTCCAGAGTACGTCGCACAGCTAAAGACGCGCTGCTACTGGAGCTTCGCAAGGACTCTGCTACGAGCATAAAATCGCTCCAGGATGACATCACCCAAGTGCTGGGTGCAAAAGCCGATGTGAAGGCCCTCACACAGCTTAGGACGGTAGCAATCTACAACCTAGATGCAGCGGTGACCCCTGAGGAGCTTCTAACGAAGTTATCCTCGCAAGCTAAGGTAGACGTAAACGCGCTAACCGTCAAAAGCCTTCGGACAGGTCTCCGGAACTACCAGACGGCAATTGTGAGCGCACCTGAGTCTGTGACCCGGACGCTCATCGAACTTGGTCGCGTAGAGATAGGCTGGGCAAACTGCCGTATCAGAGAACTCGAGCAGCGGCCTTTGCGCTGCTTCAAGTGCCTAGCTACTGGTCACGTCGCCGCGAAGTGCCCTAGCAAGGTGGACAGATCAAACTGTTGCTTCAAGTGTGGTGTAGCAGGCCACAAGGCAGCTGTCTGTCCCTCTATAGAACCGCACTGCTTCCTCTGCGTTGCACAGGACCTAAGCCCAACAAATCACCTTGCGGGTAGCCGTCTATGCCCAGCTACAGGCGAATCGAGGACCCCCAATGACCTCCAATGACTCAGCCAGCCCTGAAGATCCTGAAGTTAAACCTGAATCACTGCATCGCAGCCCAAGACCTGCTGCAGCAGACTGTTCGGGAGATACGAGCGGATATAGCCCTGCTAAGCGAACCTTATAAAACCGGCACAGGTCCCTGCTGGGCCAAGGACTCGAGCGGTAGAGCAGCGGTTTGGTGTTGTGGTAGCAGCGACGGCGTATTGCAGGACATTCTACGCGAGGATGGATTTGTGAGAGCGAGGTTTGGCAGTTATTGGCTCTACAGCTGCTATCTCGCGCCTAGCTTAACCCTGGAGCAGTTTGGCCGGACGGTAGACAAAATCGCCGATGACATTAGAGGACGACAAGGAGTGATTATAGGTGGCGACTTTAATGCTTGGTCAGTCGAATGGGGAAGTACACGCTCTGACGCTCGAGGTAGATTGCTGCTGGAAGCTTTCGCCAATCTTAACATCTCCTTGCTAAATGTTGGCTCCGAGAATACCTTCAGAAGGTCCGGCACAGGATCTATTGTGGATCTTTCTTTTGCTAGCGACAGTATCGCCGCCTCAGCCACATGGCACGTGGGATCAACATACTCGGCGAGTGACCATGAAGTCATCACCTTCACCATTGGCGACAGCAGGCAACCGCTCCCTAGGACGCAGCATTTTCGAAGGGTTTTTAAGGCGGAAACCCTTAACTCGCAGGCCTTTGGCCACAACCTGGAGGGCCTAAGCGTTAGGGACAACATGAGTGCGGAAGACGCCGCAAATTCCGTAATGGCACGGATAGTAGAGGCATGCGAGGCTAGCATGTCTCTGAGTGGCACATACACACGCCACCACACCCCAGTCTTCTGGTGGAATGACGCTGTCGCTGAAGCTAGGAGATCCTGCCTTCGCGCAAGGCGTCTCTATCAGCGCGCACGTGGTTCGACAAACTTCGAGGCCCTGGGCCTGGAGTATAAGAGACGTCGGAATATGCTCAAGATTGCGATCCGTTCCAGCAAACGTGAATGTTTCCTCGCTCTGTGCGACTCTGCTGAGCACGACCCCTGGGGCAAGGCCTACCAGCTAGTGGTCAAGCGTTTAAACTCCAGTAGAAACCCACCCCCAACGGATGCGCAAGCGGTACGTTCAATTGTCGACGGACTTTTCCCTGTGGTCGACGAAGAAATGCATGTGCCCCGCCTGACTCCAGTCCTACACTCGGCGGAGTGTACGCTAACCGAGGTCCTTGAGACAGTGAGGCGTCTGAAGCCCAAAAAGGCACCAGGTCCGGATTCGATCCCCAATAACGCATTCAAGCTCGCAGTGCTGCTCTACCCACACGTGCTCGTAGAGCTTTACTCCAAGTGTCTTAGCGAAGGTGTTTTTCCCGATAGATGGAAACTACAAAACCTGGTGTTGCTGCCGAAGCCGGGGAAGCCGCAAGGAGAGGCGTCTTCTCATAGACCCATCTGCCTCATCGACACAGCTGGCAAAGTCCTCGAGGCAATAATCTGCTCGCGTCTGGAAACAGCAATCATGGCAGGGGGCGGCCTATCTGAGTACCAGTTCGGATTCAGGAAGGCGAGATCTACGATCGACGCAATAAACCGGGTGGTAGGATTAGCTGCAAGGGCAATCGAAGGTACAAGATGGAAAGGTGGTGCCAAAGAATACTGCCTAGTGGTAACTCTGGACATCAAAAACGCCTTTAATTCAGCGAGATGGAACAGGATCTTGGAAGCGCTTGGGGCCTTCGGGATTCCGAGCTATCTCATCAGGTGCGTAGCCAGCTACTTCTGCAACAGGAGGATACGTTTCTGGACGGACGCACATACACATACACATACACATACACATACACATACACATACACATACACATACACATACACATACACATACACATACACATACACATACACATACACATACACATACACATACACATACACATACACATACACATACACATACACATACACATACACATACACATACACATACACATCATGCATGGAAACAGATACAGTAGAGGAACGACGCTGGTTCGTCGCTCCAGCAAAAATCCGGTTTTTAATTCGTTTGAGGGACGTGTACACTCTGCAAAGTAAAACGGACGGTTTGAGACGGTGTTGGCTACGCAGGCCTACTCACGGTTTTTGCGAATCGCCTGCCATACGGTCGTGATTCCGCTTAAGTTTTGTTAGGGCCGGCTGCGGTCGTTCGATCAGGGGGGGTGAGGGGCGCCAGTAGCTCTTCCCGCCTCTCTCGCATTCGCGTGTGTGGTAGTGGGGTGGTCGCACCCCCACCAACATCAACACCGATAAATGAAGGAAAAATCACTATCCTGGTTTGAGTCATCTCTTCCTTTTGTATTTGCTTCTTTGTTTCCCACCTTGTTTACAGCTGGATAACCTGACTCGTGGTGTGAGTATCAGCTGTGCACTGGGCAGGCCAACCCGGGCTTAAAAGCACTGATATTGGCACTTGCCAACCCGCCGAACGTGTCGTAAGCTTTGGAGCTTTTAAGCTAAGCTTTTAAGCTAAGCTTCAAACCTAGCTGCGCGATCCCGCAAAGTGCGGCATACTTCTGGGGACCCCATCGTACATAGCTGTGTTTCAGCCCCCCATCCGCTAACTCGGTCTGTGGGTCCCAAGGCAAGCACTCAGCCTAGGAGGCGAAAGTACCAGGTTCAAATCCGCACTGTGTAAAAATTTTAAATTGCATTTTTCACAGTAATTAATTGTCAGAAAATTTCTAACAATTAATTTGGGTTTATTGGAACCAGTGGTTGGCACTTTCGTCCGTCACAGACTGAAATTCCCAAGTGTGTGGAGCCGAGCAGGGAGCGGCATAACTTCCATATAGAGTCCCAGGGGGAAATACCTGGTTGCAAGCAATGGAGGGCTTGAGATCGACTGGCTCGATGGCGGGGCCAACAAGTGCGCGGCGTCAGTCGTTGGCGCTCGCCACAGTGCCGGTCAGATGGTCTGAATCTGTTTGCGAAGGGCAGCCCAGCGAGTCGGCTAGAGATAGAGGCTACTTTCGGGGTGGGGCTTCCGCCAGGAATAGAGGAGATATTTGGTGTGCCCCACGAAACGCCAAAGAGACTGCGTGAAGACTCGCTGAGTCCACCAGCAGGCGGTGAGGCACAACCAAAGAAATCCAGGTTGCAACAAGTTAGGAGCGGCAAGCATGAGGTGGCAGAAATGGGAGTTCTACTAGAGGAGATAGCCGAGAGAATCAAGCCAGAGAGGGAAGGAGGCAAGCGTGCCATTACGAACGCGCTTAGAGAGAAAATAGACAGACTGAGAGATTTGCAGCAGATTGTTAGCCTCGCTCTGCGCAAGAACAGCGACCCAGAACCAGTAGTAGTGGCATGCCCCAAATGCACCACATCGCTAACGAAATCCTTCGCTACCAAAGGACAGCAAACGGATAACTTGCAACAGGCAAGAATGCCCCGCCAAAAAACAGTCGGAAACACTTCGGAAACATTTTTGCTGAATGGCAAAAATCCCCGGCCGCAAGAAAATTTGTTGCCAAACGCAGGCCAGCAATCAGAGCCCGCTTGGCAGACAGTGGCTGCGCGACCAGCGAAAAAGGCGATACCCAAGAAGCGTCCACCTGCTATTTTGGTCCAAGGAAAAGGCAATGTCTCGTACAGCGAGATGGTGAAGCTGGTTACTAGGAGCCAGGACGAGAGGCTTATTGCTGTGGGCGACAGTGTTCGCACGGTAAGACGAACTGTGAAGGGAGACCTGCTTCTGGAGCTAAATCCGTCTGGCGCCGAAATAGTCGGCCAGCTGAGAGAGGATATAGGAGTGGCCCTAGCCGGACAGGTTGAGGCGCGCGCATTGTCAAATCTCACCAGGATTGATGTGCTGGATATGGACGGTGAGACCACGAGAGGCGAGATAGTACGCGCGTTATCAGATCAACTGAGCGTGCGAATTGAAGACTCGGATATAAAAAGTCTGCGCCCGGCACACGACGGCTGTCAAAGGGCAGTCTTATGCGTTCCGTCATCAGTGGCCGAGATCATCTTGAAAGCTGGCAACCTTAAGATAGGATTTTCTGTGTGCCGCATCCGCAAAAACACATCGGCAGTCAGATGTTACAGGTGTCTGACGTTCGGCCATGTAGCAGCTCGGTGCTCGGACCCGGTGGACAGGACAAACTGGTGCCTGAGATGCGGAGGCAAGGATCACAAGGCGAAGGAGTGCAGTAATGCACTTAACTGCTGACTATGCGAGGCGGCCGGCATAAGCAATAGAGCCCACGCGGCCGGTAGCCAGCGATGCCCATCAACGACGGGAGTACCACCAAAGGCGATCGATAACGGCCACCAAAATGAGTAGATTCCTCCAGCTGAATCTTAACCACTGCGAGGCAGCACACAACTTACTTGCGCAGAACATGTATGAAGTCAAAGCGGAGCTCGCGATCATAAGCGAGCCCTTCAGAAGAAAGTCCACTGGCAATTGGGTGTCCAGCACCACCGGTACGGCTGCACTTTGGGCATGCGGCGCCTCTCCGATCCAATTGCGACACCCTATGGCAGGAGAGCACTTCGTACGCGCACAGGTAGACGGAAAATGGGTCTATAGCTGCTACCTGCCCCCCAGCGTGAGCCATGACAACTTCTGCAAAGCGCTCGACGAGATAGTTAACGATGCGCGCTCTCGCAATCCCCTCGTTATTGCAGGGGACTTCAACGCATGGGCCCTTGACTGGGGGAGCGCCGTTACCAATGCGAGAGGACGCTCGCTTCTGGAAGCCATTGCATCACTGGACGTAGCCCTTCTGAACAGAGGGTCACGTTTTACATTCAGCAGTGCAAACGGCGGATCCGTCATAGACCTCACCTTCGTAAGCGGTGGGCTATTCAGGTCTTCATCATGGAGCGTTGGCGAAATCTATACGGGCAGCGATCACGAGGCGATAATATTCTCGCTAGGTGTCACCCAACCCCGTCGGGTGGCGCCGCCCCAAAGCAGGGTATACAAGAGCGACACTCTGGACGTAAGAGCCTTCGCCGATGCATTGGCGGCACACGAGTGGACCCAGAGCACAGCTCAGCGAATGGCAGACCAGCTATCCAGCATGCTGGCTGCATCGTGCAACGCGAGCATGGCGGTAAGGAGACCTTTCAAGGGACGTCAGCAACCGGTCTTCTGGTGGAAAAGCTCTATCGGAGATATACGTAAAAGGTGCCTAGCCTCTAGGCGGCGTTACCAGAGAGCAAGGAAGCGAGGATTAGAGACATGGCCGCAACTATGGGCAGCCTATAGCGTATGTAGGAAGGAGTTGAAGAAGGCTATATACGAAGCGAAGCGGCAAGTGTACCTCAGTCTCTGCGACTCGGCCGATCGGGACCCTTGGGGCAAAGCGTACAAGATCGTCGTCAAGCGAGTCTACGCCAACAGATTCTCTTCTCCTACTGAAGCCAGCGAGTTGGAACGAATTGTCTGCGATCTCTTCCCCCAGCGTGCGGATTCCCTAAACTGTAGGCGCGCTGAACATGTCGATTCCCGCTACCACGTCCCAGTCACTACCGATGAAGTGCTTGCGGCCGCCAGGTCGCTGAAAGAAAACAAGGCCCCGGGCCCTGATTGCATCCCCAACCGTGCCCTTCGGCTGGCAATGGGAACTCGCCCGGAATTATTCGCAACCTTATTCGGCAACCTTTGACCAGTGCCTGAAGGAGGGAGTATTCCCATCTCAGTGAAAGCTGCAAAAGCTGGTGCTGCTACCCAAGCCTGGGAAACCAGCAGAGGTAGCGTCATCATATCGCCCAATCTGCCTCGTGGACTCCGTGGGTAAGGTGCTGGAAAGCCTCATCAGTGCCAGACTGAACGAGGCGATCAACGCAGGGGGCGGCCTGTCCGCAAACCAGTACGGATTTCGCAAGGCAAGGTCCACAATAGACGCGATCAACAGAGTAGTGAGCACAGCGGCCGATGCTATTAAGGGCTCTCGTTGGAAAGGAGGTGCGAAGGAATACTGCCTGGTGATCACCCTGGATGTGAAGAATGCCTTCAACATGGCGGATTGGGGCTGCATTTTTGATGCGGCCAGAAGCTTCGGGATTCCGTCGTACCTGTACGAGGTGATATGGAGCTTCTTTTCAGGGAGAAAGCTGGAGTACGCTGCGTCGTCAGGATCCGTTCAACGGCAGGTGTCCGCAGGAGTGCCTCAGGGCTCGGTTCTGGGTCCGATTCTGTGGAACATCATGTACGATGGCATCCTTCGACTGGACATGCCGAGTAGGTGTCAGTTAGTCGGCTACGCGGACGATGTTGCGGTTGTAGTGGTGGGCAAGTTTCTGAAGGATGTGGAGTCAATGGCAAATACAGCCATTGCATCCATCACGAACTGGCTGCGCTCGGTGGGCCTAGTACTAGCGGCGCACAAGACAGAAGCGGTACTAATTAGCAGCCGGAAGTTAGTGGAAACGGCCACCGTTACAATCGACGGCACCGAGGTGAAATCAGCTAGAGCAATTCGCTACCTAGGAGTGTGGCTAGACACAAGATTGTGTTTCCGAGAACACCTAATGGCGGTACAGCGGAAGGCAGCGGAATCGGGGAGAGCACTCGCCAGGATTATGCTCAACACGAGAGGGCCCAGACAGGAGCGGAGAATGCTGCTGATGAGAGTGGTAAAATCACAAATATTGTACGCAGCCCAGATCTGGGCACCGGCCATGGAGGTCGAAAGCTACCGCCGCCTCATCAGTCCGACTTATCGACTCTGCGCTCTCAGAGTCTGCAGCGCCTTTAGGACTGTTTCGGAGGATGCAGCCCTAGTAGTCGCTGGCATGGTGCCCATCGACATCCTGGCAGACGAAGTTCGTGTCACTACAGAGGCCATCAGCAGGGGCATTCCGAAGAACGTAGCCAAAGCTGACGCTAGAAGGCTCGCAGTGAGGAAATGGCAGGACCGATGGGATGCTGCAACAAATGGCAGATGGACGCATCGTCTCATCCCAAATATTGAGGCTTGGGTCGGTAGAAAGCACGGGCAGGTGAACTACTACATCACGCAGGTGCTGAGCGGACATGGCTGCTTCCGCCAATACCTAAATAGGTTTGGCCACGACCACTCTCCAACGTGTCCTGCGTGCCCTGAAGGAGCAATTGAGGACGCCCGCCACGTCGTTTTCAGTTGCGGCCGCTTTAGGGTGGATAGACAGCGGGTCGAGCAAGCGATCGGACAATCCCTATCGGAGGCCAGCCTGGTACCCAGCATGCTGGAAAGCGGGGTCAACTGGGCGGCGGTGAGCTCATACATCGGAGTCGTCATGCGAGAACTAAGAAGACTGGAGAGAGAGGGCCGGATCCGCATAGAAGTTGCCACGAGCCCGGCGAAGCAATTCCCAATGGGACGTACCGCCGGGCGGGCATCTTTTGTGTATTCATGCTCCTTTCATGTTCCTTTCAGCTTGTTGTATTTCGTTGGCTTATATGTTATTTTTGTTAATAAATGAATTAAAAAAAAACACATACACATACACATACACATACACAGGTGGCAAGACCTCTTGCACTCGCCCCGTCGGTGCCTGTGGCAACACCAGACGCTGCCCTAGTAGTGGATGCTCACGAGGCAACGCCGAAAAGGCTTAGAAGCCCATCTGTTGGGGCTGAGGGCCGATCTCGCAATTGCCAGTGGCGTGTGCCACTTGCAGCAAGTCTCCACCTAAACGTGTGAGTAGGCAACAGCAAACCGAACTGGTGAATTCACCGTCTAAGCGGGATAAGCTGTGTCAAACGTCACCATTCGATGACTCAGGTCGTCACCAAGCGAGGCCACACCAGCAGAAGACGCAACAGAAGAATCGCCAACACCCACAAAAGTCGTCTACACGACTTCAGACGGCGCAGTACCAGCAGGGGCAGCAACAGCTCCATCAGCTGAGCCAATCCAGTGAAATTGGATCACAGCAACAAGCCATGCAGCACCAGCAGCTACACCCGTCTGATGTGGAGCAGCCTAGGGCACAGCAAAATGCCCAAAGCAGCCAAGAATGGGTAAAGGTGGGCCCTTCGAGGTCCTCCCGCAAGCCTAAAGCGAAAATCAGTGGGAAACTCCAGAAATCCCGCCCGGAGGCGCTACTAATTCAGGCGAACGTAGGCTTGAGTTATAGCCAAGTTTTAGAGCGCGTGACGAGGCGCACTGACGGGCAGCTGGATCACGTCCGTGAGCACGTAATGCGAGTTCGACGCACCGCTAAAGATGGGCTTCTTCTGGAACTCCGGAAATGCACAGCGGACACAACCCAGTCCCTTAAGGAGGCGATCAGTCAAGTCCTTGGCGAGGAGGCAGGTGTGAAAGCTCTAACCCGCCATAAGGCCGTAGCCATTCACGGCATGGACGAGAAAGCGACGCCCCAGGAATTAGTGGCTAAGCTGGCTGACCAAGCCAAAGTCGAGGCGACGTCGCTTAGAGTAAGAAGCTTCCGGTCTAGTTTTCGGAATACGATGTCAGCCGTGGTTTGTGCTCCCGAGGCAGTGGCATTAAAACTCCTAGAGGTGGGCAGAGTTCGAATTGGATGGGATAGCTGCCGAATAAAGGAGCTTGAAGCGCAACCTGCGCGCTGTTTTCGATGCCTATGTGTTGGCCACATCGCCGCAAACTGCCCAAGCGACACAGATAGGTCAAATTGCTGCTTCAGGTGTGGCAATCCTGGTCACAAGTCTGCAGACTGCTCGGCCGCCGTCAAGTGCTTTTTATGTGACGAGATGGGCTTGAGTCCCTTAAACCACATAGCGGGTAGCCGCGCGTGCCCATCCAGTGGTGCCCAGAGGATGCAGAAAGACGCCAAATGACTCAGCCCCATTTGAAGTTCTTGCAGTTGAACCTGAATCACTGCATAGCGGCTCAGGACCTGCTTCAGCAGACTGTGCGAGAGTTGTCGGCGGATATAGCTCTACTGAGTGAGCCCTACAGAGTAGGAGAAAGTGGTCGCTGGGCCAAGGCAGCGTGCGGCAAAGCAGCAATTTGGTGCTGCGGTAGTAACGTGCTAGTCATGCAGGACGTCCTATCTGCGGACGGCTTTGTCAGAGCGCGGATCGGCAGAAACTGGGTGTACAGCTGCTACCTTGCACCCAGCCTGTCACTGGCGCGTTTCGGAAGCATTCTAGACAGCATCTCGAACGACGCAAGAGGACGCCAAGGTCTCATCATCGGTGGGGATTTCAACGCGTGGGCTACCGAGTGGGGCAGCACCCGTACTGACGCCCGCGGCCGTATTATTCTTGAAGGTTTTGCCAACTTAAGCATATCTCTGCTTAACGTCGGCACACAACACACTTTCCGAAGGGCCGGCACAGGATCGGTGGTGGATCTTTCCTACGCCAGCGACAGTATTGCTGCTTCGGCTGTTTGGAGCGTAGGCATGGCATACTCTGCCAGCGACCATGAAATAGTGACATTCTCCGTAGGCAGAAACAGGCACCTGCCAGCGCGAACGCACCCGCCAGCGCGAACGTTACCGCTTCGGAAATCCTTCAAGGTGGACGCTTTCAACCCGCTTTTGTTCGCTGAAAGCCTGGAAGGACTCACGGAGTGCCCCAACACAAACGCAGAAGAGGCTACGAACCTGATCATGTCGAGACTCGATGAAGCGTGTGTTGCCAGCATGGCCCAGCGAGGGTCATTCTCGCGCCACCACACCCCAGTCTGCTGGTGGAACGAGGCAATCGCTGATGCCAGAAGGGCTTGTCTTCGAGCGAGACGGCTATATCAACGGGCAAGACATTCGCTCAACTTCGAGGCTCTCGGTCTGGAGTACAGAAGGCGGAGGAAAGCCCTTAAGGTGGCGATCAGGGATAGCAAGCGTGAATGTTTGCTTGAGCTATGTGATTCGGCAGAACAAGACCCTTGGGGCAAAGCCTACCAGACGGTGGTCAAACGAGTACACGGAAACAGGCAGTCATCCCCATCAGACACAACCACTGTACGCTCCATCGTCAGCAGCCTATTTCCCGACGCCCCGGAGTTATCGCATGTGTCTCCCTTGGGGACACACCTTCAAGTGGAAGAATGCTCGCTTGCTGAGGTCATCGAGACGGTGAGGCGTCAAAAGCCAAATAAAGCCCCGGGTCCCGACTCTATCCCCAACATCGCACTTAAACTGGCAGTAACGATACTCCCTCATGTATTCACGGAGTTGTACTCAAAATGCATAAGAGAAGGAGTCTTTCCTCGGATTCAGAAAGGCCAGATCCACAATCGACGCAATAAACCGTGTGGTTCACTTGGCAGCTGAGGCAATCGACGGCTCTAGATGGAAAGGCGGCAGTAAAGAATACTGTATCGTGGTGACGCTCGACGTGAAGAACGCGTTTAACTCAGCAAGGTGGGATCGCATACTGGACGCGCTGGCAACATTCAATATCCCAAGCTACCTGATGAACTGCGTGCGGAGCTACTTTCGCGACAGGAGAATCCGATACTTAACGGAGGATGGCCTGGAAGAAAGAGGGGTATCGGCTGGTGTTCCACAAGGATCCGTCCTGGGCCCCTTGTTATGGAACACCATGTACGACGGAGTCCTGCGCCTTGAGTTCGAGCAGCACACACACATTGTCGGGTTTGCTGACGATGTCGCTCTGGTGGTTTCGGCGAAGGACCTTCACGTCGCCGAAGAGCGTTGTAGCGTGGCGATAGCCAAAGTTGGCCACTGGCTATCGGCCGCAGGGCTTAAATTGGCAGCTCAAAAGACCGAGGCGGTGCTCATTAGCAGCCGGAAGCGCGTCGAAACCGCAAAAATCAGAGTAGATGACTCCCTCGTGGTATCCAAGCGTGCCATTAAATACCTAGGTGTCATGCTTGACACTAGATTGTCCTTCAAGGAGCACTTAGAATACTGCAGTAGCAAGGCAGCTGCGTCGGCCCGGTCCCTAGCCCGTATATTGCTGAATACGCGTGGCCCGAAGCAAGGACGGCGCCTGCTACTATCGAGCGTAATAAAATCCACTGCCCTGTACGCAGTTCCTTCCTGGATTAAAGGTGTGGAGGTTAGGAGCTATAGGAGGAGCCTCGAGTCGACTCATCGTCTAAGTGCTATTAGGGTGTGTAGCGCTTTCCGCACCATATCCGATGACGCAGCTCTGGTGATCGCTGGAATGATGCCCATCGATGAATGTGCGGCAATTGCGTCGGCCACGTTTGTAGCATCAAGGCAATCAAGTGGCAGCAACATAACCCAACCAAGAGGACAGGCGCGACTCATGGCATGGCAGCACTCCATGCGCAGATGGCAAGAGAGGTGGGACTCCTCGCCCAAGGGACGGTGGACCCATACACTAATCCCGGACATCACACAATGGGTGTCGAGGAAGCATGGTGAGGTTGACTACTACCTTACTCAGCTCATAAGCGGCCACGGGTGCTTCAGGAGTTACCTGAAGAGGTTCCACCACGATGTCTCCGACGAGTGCACATGGTGCGGCGCTGGCATCATAGAAGATGCGAGTCATGTGCTGCAACACTGCCCAAGATTTGACGAGGAAAGACACCGGTTAAAGAGGGTCATGGGCGTGCCGGTGACGCAGTGTAACCTCGCCGGGATGATGGTCGCAAACTCTAACGTGTGGCAGGCGGCCGCCGCCTTCGCCGCACACGTGATGAAGAAACTTAGGCAGTTGGAGAGGGAAAGGTCGGCGAATTAAAGAAGCACACGTTCTGCGAAGCAATACCGACAAGTCGTCCCGCAGTAACCGTAATCCTTTTTTCATTATGCCCGACTTCGTATGCTTGTTCCCTTGTTATGTTATTTGTAATTATGTTAGCAATGTTTTAAATGAAATAAAAAAAAAAAAAAAAATACACATACATACACATACACATACACATACACATACACATACACATACACATACACATACACATACACATACAAATACACATACACATACACATACACATACACATACACATACACATACACATACACATACACATACACATACACATACACATACACATACACATACACATACACATACACATACACATACACATACACATACACATACACATACACATACACATACACATACACATACACATACACATACACATACACATACACATACACATACACATACACATACACATACACATACACATACACATACACATACACATACACATACACATACACATACACATACACATACACATACACATACACATACACATACACATACACATACACATACACATACACATACACATACACATACACATACACATACACATACACATACACATACACATACACATACACATACACATACACATACACATACACATACACATACACATACACATACACATACACATACACATACACATACACATACACATACACATACACATACACATACACATACACATACACATACACATACATAGGCCCATTGATCTCCTAGTCCTGCAATTATATTGTCTATTAGTGTAGCAGTCTCACTCGTGTTGCTACTCACGTTCCGCCGGTCGCCAGTTGCATTGCAAGTGAAAAATTAAATTCGTTTTTTTTTTTTTTTTTTTTTTTTTTTTTTCGGCCTCCTGCTGCGCCGGTTCCTTTGGTGGTCGGAGGGGTGCGGGGCGCTTTCCTTTTGCATCTCCCGACTTTTTCCATCGTATTGGTGGTAGTGGGGTGCCAGCCGCACATTTTGGTAAATTTTTTTCTTCCACCCACACTGTGAGTAAACACATAAGTGGTGCGATTATCAGCTGTTGGCGGACCTGCCAAGCCGGGCTCGAAAGCTCTCCAGGCTCATCATCTGGGAGTCGAGCTTTTTCTCCGCAGACCACCCAAGTGCCGCTTACTTCTAGGCAGTGGTTTTAAATCACCTCCCACCTGTCCAGCAGTATAGCAGTGCACTAGCCCTAGCGTTGGCGACGTAGGCGGTGGCCTAACAAGCAGCGGAGCTGCCGTTGGATTCGGTCGGTACCCCTGGTTCAAATCCGCTGAGCGGAGTAAATAAAAAAAAAAAAAAAAAAATCTAATTTAAAGTTGGAGCACTTTTATTTTTATTTAAATTATTTTTTAAATATCTCCGTTTTTTTTCCCTTTACTTTCGGAGGCGGGTCTCAAAGTACCTGGTTCAAATCCGCTGGAAGGAATTAAATTTTCAAATTCATTTCTTTTGGGAATTTAATTAGCATAAGTGGCATTGCTGTGATATTCCTTGGCACTATAGGGGTTCAAATCCGCTGCGGGTAATTTTGGATTCTAAAATTATTTTTTATTTTTTATAATTTTATTTTGCCATTGCACACCGAGCGGCCCATATTCCCGCTGCCTGCTGGAATTATCTAAAGGAAGCCGCCTCCAATCCATGACGAGTTGCCTCTGCGAGCGGCTGCTAGCCATCAAGAGGACACTCCAAAAAGATCGCGTGACGCCATGAGTCCAAACGGAGAAGCTGCAATTGACTGTGCCCCTCCGAAAAGGTCAAAACTGCAGCCTGTCTGCAAAGAATTAACAGAAATGGGCGTACTGTTGGAGGAGATCTCGGAGAGGATCAAGCCCGAGAAAGAAGGAGGCAAGCGGGCCATTACCAACTCCCTTCGGGAAAAGGTTGAGAGGCTAAAAGAGCTCCAGGCGGAAGTCAGCTCCAGACTCAGTGGACACCCAATCGAGTCAGTGGCATTGGAGGCATGTCCCAATTGTTCGAAGCCGCCACCTGAGCGTGTCAG
Organism: Drosophila paulistorum; assembly: GCA_018152135.1. Classification (NCBI taxonomy): domain Eukaryota; kingdom Metazoa; phylum Arthropoda; class Insecta; order Diptera; family Drosophilidae; genus Drosophila; species Drosophila paulistorum. The sequence goes on along the minus strand of JAECXG010000033.1, from coordinate 130,986 downwards.
TCGTGGGCAGCAGACTGAAGAATTGTTCTCCGTGACCATGCTATCCCGGCCTACGCAAACTTCACCAGTGGAAAAGCGCGGAGACAAGGCATCAGGCCCATCTGAACTCTCTCTCTCGCGGCAGACCAGCGCTCACGCATCCAAACAGCGTGCTAAAAAACGGCAACCCGCGGAATCCCAGCAGCATCAGCAGGGCCCACCTACTCCCCAAGGTGACAAAGCGCGCCATAAAACAGTGGATCATGGGACAACCGAAGACAACCATGGATGGAACACAGTCGGCCCCGCAAAGCCTCGACGTGGAGCCTCCTCGATGCAGGCCAAGCCGAGACTCAAGCATAGACCTGATGCAATTTTAATCGAAGCCAGCGACGGGCTTAGTTATAGCCAAGTACTCAAAATGGTGACCAGGCGCACGGATGGCAAGCTGCAACATGTCCGTGAGCACGTCTCCAGAGTTCGGCGTACTGCAAACGACGCGCTGATTCTGGAGCTCCGGAAGGACCCAGCAACTGACATCAAGTCACTCGGGGAAAATATCACCATGGTATTAGGTGATAAGGTAGGAGTAAGGGCTCTCCAGCAGCAAAGAGCTATAGCGATCTACAACCTAGATGCAGCGGCGACTCGGGAGGAGTTACTGACAGCGCTAGCTTCACAGGCCAAGGTCGAAGAAAACGCGCTCACCGTAAGGAGCATACGGCCGGGCCTGCGGAATACCCAGACGGCAATTGTGAGGGCCACAGAGGCGGTAATCCAGAAGCTCACTGATCTGGGTTCTGTGATGATAGGGTGGGGAAATTGCCCCATTAAAGCACTCGAAGAACGGCCACTAAGGTGCTTTAAGTGTCTTACCGTTGGCCATATAGCCGCAAGATGCTCCAGCATGGAGGACAGGTCACGTTGCTGCTTCAAATGCGGCGAAGTAGGCCATATAGCAGCCAATTGTCCTTCAAAGGATGCCAACTGCTTTCTATGTGCTGCACAAGGCCTGAGTCCAAGAAATCACCTAGCAGGCAGCCGCCTTTGCACAGCAAGGGGCGATTCGAGGACCCCTAAGCCGCCCAAATGACTTCGTCAGCACTGAAGATCCTGCAGCTGAACCTAAATCACTGCATCGCGGCGCAGGACCTACTGCAACAGACGATCAGAGAGCAGTTAATCGATGTAGCTCTTCTAAGTGAGCCCTACTCTACTGGAGAGTCATCCAAGTGGGTGACTGACGCCGACAGGAGATCCGCAATATGGTCTTGTGGGACATCAAGCCCGCTGCAAGACACAAGGTCCTTCCAACATTTCAGCAGAGCCACGGTGAATGATCTGGTACTGTACAGCTGCTACTTGCCACCCAGTTTACCAATTACTCGCTTCGGTGAGGTCTTGGATAACCTCGTAGAGGACGCCAGAGGCCGGCCACGAGTCGTTATTGCGGGCGACTTTAATGCCTGGGCAATTGACTGGGGCTGTCCAAGAACGGATGCAAGGGGTCGTATCCTGTTAGAGGCTTTTGCATCGCTCAATCTCGAGACGCTGAACACAGGGGGCAGGAATACCTTCAGCAGAGCGGGAACTGGTTCCATAATAGACCTGACATTCGCAAGCGAGACTATCGCCAGGTCGTCATCATGGGGTATCGGCGATTTTTACACGGCGAGCGATCACGAGGCCATACTGCTTACCCTGGCAAGTCGTCCTAGAGCGCTGCAACAAGTTTTCCCACAGCGAAAATCCTTCCGCCCTGATACTCTAAATGTACCAACATTCCAGGCGAAGCTGGCGGGGCTGCAAGTTCGTTTGACCGCTGAAGAATCCGCAAATCATGTCATGGCCACATTAAGAGCAGCATGTGAAGGTAGCATGGCGCAGCGTACGTCGTACGGCAGACACCACAAGCCTGTGTGCTGGTGGAACGATAAAATTGAGGAGGCCAGGCGTAACTGCCTTAGAGCGAGAAGGCTTTACCAAAGGTCCAGAGGAACCGCTCAGTTCGAGCCTCTACAAAGGCAGTACCAACTCCGGAGGAGACTTCTGAAGAAAGAAATCAGCTCAAGCAAGAGAGAAGCCTTCCTATCGCTATGCGATACGGCCGAGCAGGACCCATGGGGCAAGGCGTACCAAACGATAGTCAAGAGACTGCGTTCGGACCCACTCGATACCCCCTGCGACCCACTGTTCCTAGAGCGGATCGTGACGACTCTGTTTCCCAACTGCGAGGATGCTCTGCGTGACCATCCACTTCGTCACAGTGAGGATAGATTAAAGGAGTGCTCATGCGAGGAAGTAATTTCCATAGTCCGCAGGATGAGACCGAACAAGGCCCCTGGCCCAGACGCTATCCCGAACAGAGCTCTCGCTTTGGCAGTCTCACTTGTCCCCGAAGTCTTCACGGAGATGTACAACCAGTGCCTGCGAGAACGAAAATTTCCGAGTATTTGGAAACGGCAAAACCTATTGCTTCTCCCTAAGCCGGGCAAACCACCGGGCGAGGCATCCTCATACCGGCCCATCTGCCTGATAGATACTGCGGGTAAGGTTCTTGAATCTATCATAGGAGCTCGGATTCAGCAAGAAATCGAACGACATGGCGACTTATCCGAAATGCAGTTCGGATTCAGGAAAGCACGGTCCACTACTGACGCCATAAACAGGGTGGTCAATATCGCGGCGGACGCCATCGCTGGAACCAGATGGAGGGGCGGATCCAAGAAATACTGCCTGGTGGTTACATTGGATGTGCGCAATGCCTTCAACACGGCGAGATGGGGTAAAATCCTGGAAGGACTGGAGTCGTTTGGAGTATCAAGAGGCTTGGTGCAAATAGTAAGGAGCTATTTTGAAGGACGTACCCTACAATATGCCACTTCTGAAGGCACGAAGGAGCAGGAGGTTTCATCAGGAGTCCCGCAAGGCTCAGTCCTGGGCCCGCTCCTGTGGAACGTCATGTACGACGGTATCCTGAGGCTGCAGCTGCCGTCGCACACACAAATCGTCGGGTTTGCTGACGACGTAGCCCTGGTGGTGGTAGCGAAGGAGTTGAAGGATGCAGAGGCGTGGTGCACAGAAGCAGTCGCCAATGTGGAGCGATGGCTAAGCTCTGCTGGACTAAGCCTGGCGGCCCACAAGTCCGAGGCGGTCCTCATCAGCAGCAGGAAGCTAGTTGAGCGGGCCGAGATATGTGTCGGTACCACCCGGATTCTGTCGCAAAGGGCCATCAAGTACCTGGGAGTTATGCTGGACACCCGTCTGTGCTTTCGCGAACACCTCGACTACGCGAATCAAAGGGCCCTTGTCTCTGTAAGGTCCCTTTCTAGGATAATGTTGAACACCCGAGGCCCCAAGGAGGGACGTAGAAGACTGCTGATGAGCGTCACAAGGTCGATAGCCCTTTACGCCGCTCCTATCTGGGCCGGAGCAATGGACACAAAAAGCTACCGCCGCGACCTTGAAGCGACCTACAGACTGAGCGCAATAAGGGTGTGCAGCGCCTTCAGGACGGTGTCGGACGAGGCGGCACTGGTTCTGGCAAGCATGGTGCCGATTGACGAACTGGCCAGAGAACAGAACGCATGGCGAGGTAAATTTTTACCTAACTCAGCTCCTGAGTGGCCATGGCTGTTTTAGAAGCTACCTGAAGCGGTTTAGGCACGATACATCGGACGAATGTACATGGTGTGGTAGTGGAATAATCGAGGACGCGCACCATGTTACATTTCTTTGCCCGCGATACGACGAAGCGAGACAGAGCCTGTGCGATGAGGTCGGAGAGAGAGTCATGGCGGACAACTTGGTTCTGCTCATGTTGGCTGATGTTAAGAACTGGGAGGCGGCCAGTAAGTTCGCCGCTACCGTAATGAAGGAACTCAGAAGGCTAGAGAGAGAGAGAAGCTAGGATCTGGTAAAGCCGCATGCGAAGCAATGCCAAACAGGCGGTACCGCATGTGCTGCCCCGGTCCACTCGCCATCCCCCCCTTCCTACCAAAACGCAGTCTATATTGTGAAAATTTATGTATATATGTATTTTTGTTCTCTTGTAGTAAATTAATAAATGAATTAAAAAAAAAAAAAAAACACATACACATACACATACACATACACATACACATACACATACACATACACATACACATACACATACACATACACATACACATACACATACACATACACATACACATACACATACACATACACATACACATACACATACACATACACATACACATACACATACACATACACATACACATACACATACACATACACATACACATACACATACACATACACATACATCTCGTAACGAGCGTTACGTTATTCCGTTCCCGCCCTTTATTTTCTCAAATTCAAATTCAAATAAATTCATTAAATTCAAATTCAAAAAAATAGTAATAGAGACGTGTAGCAAAGAGAACTCGGCTTTCCCCAAATTTTTTGGCAGTAACGAAGGCCATGGAGGCAGATATTGCAGACGAAGCGGCCATCTTTGGCAGAAAGCCAAGACTTAGAATGTCGCCTAGAGAGTTGGTGTCTGATGTCACCAATATGGAAGAAGTGGCAGCGGGTCCCAATCGGCCGTTAGTCTCCGATATTCCGGAACTCGATGAGCTAGGCAAGCTGCTCTATGCACTGGCCAAAACTTTCACCACAAAGGAAGGTGGCAAGCCACCAACTCGGCACGTAACTGCAGGTAACAAGGATGCAATTACGAGAATGTACGAGCTCCAAAGACTGCTCTGTCAAAAAGCGATTGCCGGCAAACTCGCAAGCAAGCCCATAACGAGCGAAAAAGCGACGCAAATGTCCCCCGAGGCCGCCAAAGTGGAACTCAAAAAGCCGAAGCCGACTCGAAACCAGCCCAATGTGGACCTGTGCCTACAAAATGGTAATAAAGTCACTCCGAAAAGGCCCCGCGAGGAACAGCCATCAAATAGAAACTCACCAATCAAGAAGCGGCGAGCGCACGATAGACCGTCATATGCCGACACTGTGAGAGACGCGGTAGCTGCTCCTGTGTCTCAGACGGCTAACGAGGCCTTGAATGGTCAACGCACCCAGCAGGAATGGCAGACTGTAGGTCAGAAAAACAAGAGACCAAGACCAGACGTCATATTTATAAACTGCGAGGATGCAGCCAGGCAGCAGAAAGTCACAGAGCTGATCACAACAAATGTTTCTCTGCAGAAGTACAGAGAGAAAGTCCGCAGCATCCGGAATTCTGCCGGCGGTATCACCATACAAATGGTGAAACAGGATAACAATACCACACAGGGGCTAAAGGCGGCTATACAAGATGCACTTGGCGATAGCGCAGTAGTCCGAGTTCCCAAAAAGGTGATCTGTGTAGAGATTAAGGACATCCTGAGGGCTTACACGCCAGACGACGTGCTCAAAGCAGTGTTCGCATCGCAAGACGGAGATATTCCAGCAGATGCAGTGCCAAGACTACGAAAGGCATACGGCAACACGCAGATAGCGACCCAACGATTACCAGCCGAACTGGCCGAAAAGCTACTTAGCGAGGGTACTATTCGAATCGGATGGTCAATCTGTAGGGTGAGGATCAAGGTAGAACCACTCAGATGCTTCAAATGCTTGGAGTTCGGGCATGTAGCAAAAAAATGTGGCAGCCAATTTAACGCATCTCAACAGTGCTTCAACTGTGGCAGCACAGAGCACCATCGTGCCAGCGAATGTTTCGAAGAACCTTCGTGCATCCTCTGTACCCGAGCGGGGGTGCAAAATGTCTCACATAAAACGCTAAGCAGGGTGTGTCCGGCGTTCCTGAAGGCCTTAAACAAAATCAGTGATGTTTAGAGCACTGCAGCTCAACCTCAATCATTGCAGAGCCGCCCATGACTTACTGACTCAGTCAGCCAGGGAGTTACGTGTAGCGGCTGCATTGATAAGTGAGCCTTACCGCCGCTTTAGCAGTGGAGGCTGGATACAGTCGCTGGATGGAGGATCAGCAATATGGGCATGTGAAAGTTTGCCATTTCAATTGGAAAATAATCACGCAGCTGTTGGATTTGTAAGAGCAGAGATATCTGGTGTACGAGTATATAGCTGTTACTTGGCCCCCAGCCTAAATGCCGATGATTATTATAGCATTCTAGACGCCCTAATTGACGACGCCAGAGGCCACGAAAAAGTGGTCATAGCAGGCGATTTTAACGCCTGGTCTGTGGATTGGGGAAGCGCAAGCACAAACTGGAGGGGAAGAGCCGTCCTGGAGGCGTTAGCATCCCTCGATGTGGTTCTGCTCAACGAGGGATCGCAACACACTTTTAACAGGGGTGGTGCAGCATCGATAATTGACCTGACATTTGCTAGCAGCGGGCTGTTCAACAGCATAAGATGGAGGATCAGCAACCACTACACTGGCAGTGACCATGAAGGCATCCTGTGCGACATAGGAGCCAATAGCAACAGAGTAACAACTACGCGCCACTCGTGCAAAGGGTACAAAGCTGAGACGCTAAACCCGCAGATATTCGCCGAGTCGCTGGTCATTAATACCACAAATGACCCTGAGACTGCAGCAGATGCGGTGACAACATGCCTCACAGAAGCATGTAACAGGAGTATGGCAAGACGAAGCACATATCGGCGACACCACACACCCGTGTACTGGTGGTCTAACGATATCGCCGCAGCTAGAAGAGACTGCCACATAGCGCGTCGACAATATTCTCGGTCAGGAGGCAGCGATAATGCGGAAACACTGAGGCTGCAGTATAAGTCTAAGAGAAAAATACTCAAAAGAGCAATCAAGGAGAGCAAGCGTAAGCTATTCCTCGAACTTTGTGACGCGGCCGACACAGATCCTTGGGGAAAGGCATATAATACGATCGTAAAAAAAGCTTCACGGGCACAAGCAGCAAGCTCCGACAGACTCCGAGAAACTCGGCATCATCGTCTCCAGTCTATTCCCGGCAGTGCCTGACCCAGCAGAAACGCAAGATCCATCGGCGACACCAGCAGAATACGATGTAGAGATTACGGCGAGAGAGGTAATTGACGCTGCAAGGAAAATCGCAGACGACAAAGCGCCAGGCCCAGATGGTATACCAAGCCGCGCCACTAAGCTAGCGGTGTCTCTGCAGCCCGAGGCGTTCGTAGCACTATTCAACCTATGCATGAGGTCAGGCATTTTCCCAAGCAGATGGAAAATCCAGAAACTGGTCCTTATTCCCAAGCCTGATAAGCCACCAGATGATCCCTCAGCATATAGGCCCATTTGCCTGATCGACACTCTAGGCAAAGTGTTCGAAAGAGTGATCTGCAGCAGACTAAAAGTGGCCATAAGGGAGGTAGGGGACTTGGCTCCACTTCAGTTCGGGTTTCGCAGAGCACGCTCGACTGTCGATGCCATAAAAACAGTTGTAGACATAGCGTCAAATGCAATAGAAGGCACAAGATGGAAAGGCGGAGACAAGGAATATTGCCTGATAGTCACACTTGACGTCAAAAATGCATTTAATTCTGCCCGCTGGAATAAAATTCTGGCTGCATTGGAAGGCTTTGGAGTGCCCATGTACTTAACACGTATTATACGTGGCTATCTCAGCAATCGGACTCTCCTATATAGTACCGATGACGGGCCCAGAACGCATCACATCACAGCCGGAGTCCCTCAGGGCTCGGTATTAGGGCCGACATTATGGAATGTAATGTATGACGGCATTCTCCGTTTGACGCTACCGGCAGGATGCACGATGGTGGGCTTCGCTGACGACATTGCACTGGTGGTAGTGGCGAAGCATCTGAGCCTGGTCGAAACTAAATGCAATGAGGCAGTGTTGACGGTCAAACGCTGGCTAGACAGTATGGGGTTGGAGCTGGCGGCACAAAAAACGGAGGCAGTGCTAGTCAGTAGCAGAAAAAAGGTGGAGACAGCATCAATTAGAATTGCGGATGAAACGGTGGTGTCTAAGCGAGCACTGCGTTATCTTGGAGTACTAATTGATACCAGGCTAAGTTTTAGGGAACATTTGGCGATGACTAACACAAAGGCAGCAGGCACTTGCAGGGCACTTTCACGTATCATGCTCAACACCAGGGGCCCCAAGCAATGGAGAAGGCAGCTTCTGATGACGGTCCTTAGATCCGTAATTTTATATGCCGCGCCCATATGGGCCAGAGCAGTAGCAACACCTAGCTACACCAGAGGATTGACAGCGACATACCGGCTGAGTGCCCTACGAGTCTGCTGTGCATTCAGGACGGTATCCACGGAGGCAGCACTGGTAATTGCGGGCATGCCACCAATTGATCTACTAGCCCTAGAGGATCAGGAAGTGTTCTTGGCAGTTCGCAGCAACAACACAACTAGAAGGGTCGCTCGCACAGAAGCGAGGCAGCGCACAATTGATAGATGGCAAAGGAGGTGGGATGAGGCATTGAACGGAAGATGGACTCACTCGCTAATTCCAAATATAAGAGGCTGGATAGGAAGAAATCATGGCCAAGTGTCGTTCCCCATGACACAATTCTTAAGCGGGCACGGTTGCTTTCGCAGCTATCTGCATCGTTTCAAGTTCGACAACAGTGCGCTATGCACTTGGTGCACCGAAGACATTGAGGAGGATGCTAGCCATGCACTATTTACGTGTGGCCGATTTGCGGAGCAGCGGACTCGGCTGGGAACACAGCTGGGTACACCTATTAACGCGGGCAATTTAATCTCGATCATGCTAGAAAGCGAATCTAACTGGAGAGCATGCAGCGACTATGCGGCGTCTACAGCAGCTGAGCTTCGCAGGCTAGAACGCGAGAGGGCTAGGGTAGGGTAAGTAGGGAATTTCTGTGCTTTCGATGCAATGGCCCACTGGCTAGTCCCGAAAGTAATGTTCCCTACACCCAAATGCACAAGCCACCAGCAGTAACAAACTTTCCCTTTCCTATATTTCTGTTTATTTTTCTTGTACCTATGTAGCCTATGTTATTACTTGTAATATTTATTGTTAAACTTCTATAACTTACCATACTATATTCCTACATCTAAATAAACGAATTAAAAAAAAAAAAAAAAACACATACACATACACATACACATACACATACACATACACATACACAGGAACTCATACGAGGTCCGGTGAGTGCGGTTTGTTTTTCAAGTGTCCTCCGCATTACCCTCGAATCGGGCGTTCTTCAGGCCTATAAACCGAAATAAACAAGTCAGAAGGGGTCTTAGGGACTCTGCCTACATACCACATCCGCGGAACAGCTGTGGTGCCATCGTCGTTGGACCGGCTTTAATTTTTTGGCCAAGGCCGGCTGGGCTACTGGCGAAGGCTGCGGTGAGGGAAGGGAGTTGCCTCTCTCCTTATTTTTTTTTTTTTCCCGCCTCTCTTCTTCGGCTCCTGCGCTGGTGTGGGTGAGAAATTTTATCCACTTTCACTCAAAATTTTTCACATTCTGCTACCAGCAAGTCTTCCTCGTTTTCACACCGCTACGGAACAGCTGATCGAGCCAGTGTTGGGAAACGACAGAAATAAGGGGAGCCCCTAGCCAATATCGGGCAGGTGGCGCCTCTGGGAAACCCGCAAGTAAAAAACCGTTCTTGGCGGGATCGTAATTTAAATTCAAATTGGCAGAAATTAAATTCTCAATTAAAACCTAAATTTTTGCCCCGCTCCTGAGCCCCAAATGGTCAGTCCTACTGCATCGATGGACCAGCATGACCGACAAGGAAGATTTCCCCTTAACGACTGCGCGAGCGAAGACTTAATTTTTGCAAGGCGTCCGTTAATCGGAAATTCTCCCCCTGCAGCAGTTGGATCAAACCAAGTGTCAGTTGCAACGCGGGCTATTCTAAACAGCCCAGATGTGTCGGCAACAGCGTCAAGCCCTCCAGTGAAGTCGCACATCGCTGAACTAGATGAACTAGGCTCTCTAGTATGGCAGTTAGACCACACGTTTAACAACAGAGACGATAATAAAAAGCCAGTGAGGCATATAAATTTGAGCACGAAACAGTCCATAGTGAAAATGAAGGAACTGTACGAGTTTCTCTGCCACAGAGTTCTAGCTGGAGAATTCCAAAAAGTCCCGCAAAGGCAAGACGGTGCCACACAGATGACTCCAAAGGCAAATGGCCGCAACAGAGTCCTCGCAGCGACAAACACTAGCGACTCTCCCAAACGTCCAAGAGAACATTCGCCGGCACAGCGCAAAACACCGCCTAAAAAGAAGAAAAATAATGCGCCAATCATAAAGCCACCTACAACGACAAGCCCACTGCGCACTGATCGTATAGACAGGCAACACAACCAAGATGAGTGGCAGAAAGTCACAAACAAAAGAAGGAACAGGGCGGCGGATCAAAAGCAAAGGCTGCCAAAACAGAGGCCAGACGCTATTTTGATAGCAAACAAAGGCAACCTATCATACAGTGAGATGCTCAAATTAGTCACATGCAGTGAAAACGAAGCACTAAAATCGCTTGGGGAAAATGTCAAGAAAGCAAGAAGGACAGCCAAGGGAGACCTTTTGCTTGAAATGGGAAAACCAATGCCGGAAAGTCTACACCAAATAAGCGACGATATTGGTGCTGCATTGGGCAGCCAGTTTGCAGCCTCTGCTTTGATAAGCGAAACCAGGCTGGATATCAGAGAGCTTGATGGCGAAACCACCAAAGAAGATATAGTAGCAGCGTTCGGGACCAGGCTCAAAGTGAAGATCGACGTTACCGCCATTAAGAGTCTCCGTAAATCTTATTCAGGTTGCCAGAGAGCTACAGTAAGCGTCCCAACTACGGCAGCTAGCGACATCCTTCAAGCAGGAACACTAAAGGTTCGCTGGAATGTCTGCCCCATACGCCTAGACAATACTCCGAGAAGGTGCCTAAAATGCCTAAAATACGGTCATATTGCGTCCAAATGCACCAGCGAAACCGATCGAACTGGCCTCTGCCTAAGATGTGGCAAATCGGGTCACAGGATAAAAGAGTGCAATAATAGCCCTTCATGTTGCCTCTGTGTTGCCAGTGGAAACGCTGATTTTGCACACACGGCAGGTAGCCAGAGGTGCCCATACGGGCCGAAAGGGATGTCTACAGCAAAACAATAATGAGATTTATTCAAATCAATCTCAATCACTGCGAGGCAGCACAAGACTTGCTGTCACAGACTGTTAGAGAGCTCGGCACAGACGTTGCTATTATCAGCGAGCCCTATAAAAGTTTTACTTCCACGACATGGGCACAAAACAACTCGGGAAAAGCCGCGATCTGGGCATGTGTGACCACACCGTGCCAGATAAAATTTTCTGCATCCTTCAACGGTTTTGTTAGAGCCAAAATAAGAGAGTACTGGATTTTTAGCTGCTATCTACCCCCCTCATATAGCCTCGGAGAATTCTGCGGTGTAATAGAAGAGCTGTCGGATCAGATCCGATGCCACAAGCCGGCAATTGTTGCTGGGGATTTCAATGCATGGGCAGCGGAATGGGGCAGCTCCTCCACCAATGCAAGAGGCCAAGCACTTCTTGAAGCATTCGCGTCAATCGACTTGGCACTCCTAAACACAGGCAACGGCTTCACATTCCAACGTGGCAATATAGGATCTATAATTGATCTAACTTTCGTCACCAGTGCACTCTGCACACATGCACGGTGGGTATTGAGTCCCCATTACACAGCTAGCGACCACAATGCAATTATCTGCACAATTGATAATCAGCGGCGGTCGGAACGGCAGATAACGAGACCCCAAATATTCAATTCGAAAATGTTAGATGTCCAAGTCTTCACTAGAACTCTTGAGCAGCACAATATCGAGGCTTATACAGCAGAAGAGCTTAACGCCTGGCTAACCGGCGCGTGCAACGCCTGCATGCCCCGGAAAAATGCCTGTCCCAAGAACCACAGACCAACATATTGGTGGAACGAAGAGATTGCCAAACTCCGTAAGCTGTGTCATCGATCCAGAAGAAGATCCCAGCGCACTCGGGGTAGTGAAGACTCTGAGTCTCACCGTCTAGAATTTGAGGCAAAGCGCAGAGAGCTTAAGATGGCTATTCGCCGAAGTAAAAAGGCTTGTTTCGATGCACTACTCACAGAAGCAGCAAATTATGTATGGGGCAGGCCATACAAAATTGTTATGAAGAGGCTTAAATCCTTCCAGCGCATAGAACCACCTTCTAGCATCGAAATGGATGCAATAGTAAGGGAACTATTTCCCACCCAGGCACCTAGCAATTTTGTCTCAGCTAACTACGATGTAGCAGGCATACCGCCAGTCACATCACAAGAAGTACTAGCAGCTGTAGGACGCATTAGAACCAATTCCTCCCCGGGCCCCGACTGTATCCCGAACGAGGCACTAAAGATTGCTGCCTTCCAGCACCCTGAAAAGTTTGCATTCGCCTTCACCAAATGTCTCAACGATGGCATATTCCCCGATCTATACAAACAGCAGAACCTAGTGCTCTTACCTAAACCAGGAAAACAAATGGGAGAGCCCTCTGCCTACAGACCCATCTGCCTACTAGACTCGACGGGAAAACTCCTAGAAAGAATAGTAGTGGACAGGTTAGACCAAGCCTTGCAGGCCAACCAAGCAATTTCCGAAAACCAGTTTGGTTTTCGCAAGGGAAGATCTACACTAGATGCTATTCGGAAGGTGGTTAAAATTGCTCGAAATGCAACCGCCGGCGATAGATGGAAAGGCGGAACAAAAAAATACTGCCTAATAGCCACATTAGACGTTAAAAATGCCTTCAACTCGGCAAGATGGTCCTGCATATTGGAGGCTCTGCATAACTATAGAGTTCCGCCGTACCTGCTGAAGGTAGTTAGCAGCTACCTCAACAACAGATGGCTGCATGTGGACACCGATGATGGAGCGAAACATTATAGCATTACCGGAGGAGTTCCACAGGGCTCTGTCATGGGGCCGCTACTGTGGAATGCAATGTACAACGGAGTGCTAAACCTGAATATGCCTGAAGGAGTTGAGACCATTGGCTTTGCCGACGACATCGCCTTAGTTTGCGTGGCGAAACATCTAAATGAAGTGGAAGCTGTTTGCTCGAACGCGATATTCCGAGTTCAGCAGTGGCTAGCCTCAATGGGCCTTCACTTGGCTGAACATAAAACTGAGGCAGTGCTCGTAAGCAGTCGGAAGAAAGTAGAGATTGCAACAATTCAGGCTGGCACCGCGCAAATAACCAGTAAACGCTCAATAAAGTACCTTGGCATACTTATCGATTCCAGGTTAACGTTCAAAGACCACCTCAATGAATCAGCAAAGAAAGCGAGGGCTACCGGCGCTGCCTTATCGCGCCTAATGTGCAACACAAAGGGTCCCACACAGAGCCGCAGATTGCTGCTCCACGGGGTCACAAAGGCCATAATGCTTTATGGTGCTCCGGTCTGGGCCGAGGCCATGGCCACAAAATCGTATGCACGGGACATGGAATCCGTCTATAGACTCAGTGCGCTCAGAGTCTGCTCCGGTTTCCGCACGATCTCTGGAATAGCTGCCATGGTGCTAGCAGGCACAATTCCTATCCGACTCCTAGCAGACGAGACCAAACAATTGTACAGCAAATTAAAAGACCCGAGAATTACCCAAATCGAAAGGACTGCAATCCGCAAGAGGGAGCGTAGCACAAGTATTTCTAGATGGCAGGCGCTGTGGGACGAGTCTGAAAAAGGCAGATGGACTCACCGACTTATCCCGAATCTCGAAGCATGGCTGAATAGGGGACACGGCGAAGTCAACTTCAACCTGACACAGCTACTAAGCGGACACGGTTGCTTCCGGAGTTACCTTTACAGATTTCGGCATGCTGCAAGCCCAGCGTGCCCATGGTGCAACAACGGTGAGGAAGAGACTGCTGAGCACATTCTGTTCAGTTGTGGCCGCTTCGACACTCACAGAAGAAATATGCAAGTGGTACTCGGGGTGCAGGCGTCGGCAACAAATCTGGTACCGCTAATCATACTGCGGAAGGCAAATTGGGATGCCTTCAACAAATTCGCAGCGGTCACCATGGCCGAACTGCGCAGCGTAGAACAACTGGAAAACAGAAGCTGATAAGAGGATGTGCGGTCGAGGCATGAACGTGTGAAGCAATACCCCCGCTGGCAGTCCCACACGCTTTTCCCTCTCCGCAATTTCATATATTCCTAAATCTTTTGTAAATTCTTCTTTCTATCCTTTCCTAAATAAACGAATTAAAAAAAAAAAAAAAAATACACATACACATACACATACACATACACATACACATACACATACACATACACATACACATACACATACACATACACATACACATACACATACACATACACATACACATACACATACACATACACATACACATACACATACACATACACATACACATACACATACACATACACATACACATACACATACACATACACATACACATACACATACACATACACATACACATACACATACACATACACATACACATACACATACACATACACATACACATACACATACACATACACATACACATACACATACACATACACATACACATACACATACACATACACATACACATACACATACACATACACATACACATACACATACACATACACATACACATACACATACACATACACATACACATACACATACACATACACATACACATACACATACACATACACATACACATACACATACACATACACATACACATACACATACACATACACATACACATACACATACACATACACATACACATACACATACACATACACATACACATACACATACACATTGTAACGATCCTTTTTCGTCCTTCGGGATATTTACAATTATTTCTTGGGCTAGGTTCGGCACAACAAAATTTATTTTGTGCCCCGGTGAAATTAGAACAGGTTTGTTTATTGATTTGTTTTGGTGGTATGTTTATTTACGATTGTTTATGGGCTTGGTTGGATATGACAAGTTTCTTTTAGAGGAGTCCCGACCTCTTTCCTGGAATTTCGGTAACAGGATATATCGTTGTACCTTCCAATATGCTGGGAATCGTCCTGGAGCAGTTTGACCTTACTCGATTCTTGCATAAACACGGTGTCTTAGTCCTATTCCAAGGACTTGCTGGTTACAGGATAATTTGAGAGGTTACTCGTAAGGCCGTCTCAAATTATTCTGACTTTTCTTGATCCTTTCTCTTGTTTGTTTCACTAGTCTGAGCTTTTAAGGTTACTCGTAAGGCCTTAAAAACTCCCTTGATTGATCATGACTTGTAGACTTGAGTCAATTAGTTCCACGCCTAAACGAAGACTCCCTCTCAACTAAGACTGCCGGCTCTGTCGAGCGTGGTCCCTTAAATATATCCCGAGATGCCCATAGGGCGCTGGCTGCGGCGTCGTGCTGTTGGCAGCGGCGTTGGGATCGTGTCAGAAGTGGGTCGCCTCTTCCGGCGAATTCTGCTTACCGGCAATATTCAAAGAATGGCTAGGCTAAAAAGTGCTATGGGTCGCGATGCACGCGTGCTGTGTGCATTCGTTTAATTTCCCTTGCATTGCACTTTCATACGTATATCGTATCTATCAGATAGAGGGCTTCCCCATCGTTCATCCCTCTCCCTTCGGTTCGTATATTCCCCTATGCAATCCACAAACCATTATCGTTTCATATAATGCATGCATGCCCCCCACGCATCTTCCCGCTTGTACGAAATTGCCAGCGGTCGCATGTGGTTCGATCGGTCATGTTTGATCGTAAATCATGGGATTGAGCCATGTTGGACTTGGTTGCCCATCGTATGTGTGTGCATATCGGCTTCTTGCATTATGCTACCCACGCATCTTCCCGCTTGTACGAAATCACCGGCGGTTGTGTGTGGTTCGACTGGCCACGTTTGATCGTATGCCACTTCTATCGAATCGGTTCGATCCATCAGCAGAGGGTTCGGTCGTATATCGTACGTTTGGTTTGTGTCTCGGCTGTATCTTGTATCTGGTGCATCCTTTGCACCGCTTGATTTTGTTGTTGCTGGCTTGTTGTGCGGGATATTATAGTTAATTAAAATGTTCTTCACACTCCCCCCCTTCTTCGGGAGTGATTTGCCCTCCCCTGTCCCTTGTACCTTGTGTTTGTTTTCTGTATGTGTATTTCTTTCTCGCTGCCATGTCATCAGAGTCGTCCTTACTCATTGTTCATCTAGTTTCTTGCCATCTGTTTGTTCACATATTTGTTGTTTCATCTGGCTGATGTGTGCTTGCCTGGTTTTTCCTGTTTCTTTGTGCCGTAATTTACATATAACTGGAGACAAAAAACCTGTCACTTCATATGGACCTCCAAATCTTGGTGCCAACTTTGCTGCAAATCCTTCGGCCGCATTCGAGAGATGGTGTTCTTTTGCCCATACTGTGGTTCCAATTGTTGGTCTCCACTCTCTCCTCCTTAGGTTATAGTGACGTGCCTGATCTTGTGCCGCCGTCTCCAGATTACGTCTTATAAGCTCGAACAGATCTTGCACTTGTCTTGCCTTCGCCTCTGGTGGTATGCTTTGCTTTCCTGTGCCTGTCGTGACACTATCGTATATCGCGCCTGGCATTCTAGGTTCACGTCCTTGTATCACATATGCTGGCGTAAATCCAGTTGACTCTGATTGACTAGTATTTACAGCTAGTGTTATTTCCGGCCAGCTTTCATCTCAATTCCGTTGATTTTCACCGGTAAACTGAGCAATCATTGTTTTCACTGTTCTGTTTGCCCTTTCGGTTGGGTTTTCTTGTGGTGTGTATGGTGCTGTTAATTGGTGTTGGCATCCCCATTCCTCTAGCATTTTCTTAAACGTTCTGCTAGTGAATTGGACCCCATTGTCCGTTATTACCACTTTAGGAACTCCAAATCTCGAAAGAATCCTTTCCCTAAAGGCCTTGATTAGATTCTCCGCAGTTGCCTTTCGCATGGGTATCAGTTCTGTCCATTTTGAAAATCGGTCAATGATTACTAGTAACATTGAGTTTCCATGTTTCGACCGTGGTAAGGGTCCGACGAAATCAGCGCAAACGGTGGCCCATGGTTCATCCGGTATTTGCGTCAGCATTTTCCCTGCTGCTTGCTGTTGGTTGGGTTTGTATTGTTGACACGTTGTACACTTTCCCACGAATTTCTTGATATCTCGTTGCATTCCTGGCCAATAATATTTTGACGCAGTTCTAGCAATCGTTCGCCTGTTTCCTGTATGCCCTGCCGTTATGGAAGTGTGGTTTTCTTCCATCACTTGGTTCCGTAGTGTCTTGGGCACACACAATTTCCATGATATTACTTCTTCTTGGCCTGCTCTATGCGGAATATTCCTGTACACCTGGCTGTTTTCTACCATGTAATCTGGATATTTCTGTGGTTGTTGTTGTATTTTCTTTATTATATTTTGGATCCACTCACATTCTTTGTTTGCTTGTCGTAATCGGGCGCCATTGTCTACTATTCTTTTGCACCCTTCCATCGGTTGTCTTGATAGTGCATCGGCGACAATGTTTAATTTGCCCTTTCGATATGCTATTTCGAAATCGTATTGTTGTAATTCCAGTGCCCATCGAGCTATGCGGCCCGTGGGGCTCTCTATACTATTCAACCACTTCAACGCCATGTGGTCTGTCACCACCTTAAATCGGTATCCCTCGAGATATGGTCTTAGCTTGCGTACTGCCCACACTATTGCTAGGCATTCCTTTTCCGTTGCCGAATAGTTCTTCTCCGCTTGATTCAACTCTCTCGACAGATATGAAACCACTCTTTCCCCCTCCTCGGTGTTTTGTACTAGTATGGCCCCTAATCCTATGTTGCTTGCATCTGTCTGGAGTACGAACATTTTTGTGAAGTCTGGGCATGCCAATACTGAGTCACTCGTGAGTTTTTCATTTACCGATTCGAATGCTGCCTGATGCTCTTCGCTCCAATGCCATTTGGTTTTTTTTTTTAGCAGTGCGTTTAACGGGTGTGTTATCATAGCAAAATTTGGTACGAATCGTCTGTACCACGAAGCCACTCCTAGATATTGCCGTAATTCTTTTGTGCACGTGGGCGGCTTCAATTGAGCTATTGCTGCCACCTTGTCTGGGTCCGTTGCAATACCGTTTTCTGTTACCAAGTGGCCTAGAAACTTTAGCTCTTTTCTAAAGAATTGGCACTTTTCAGCATTTATTCTTAAGTTTGCTTCTTTCAATCTCCTGAATACTTCTTGCAGGTGGTCCATGTGTTCTTTGATTGTTTTGCTTACTACCACTATGTCATCTTGGTAGGCGAACGCGTTTGGTATCATTTCTGGGCCAATGACTTGGTCCAGTGCCCGCTGGAACGTTGCTGATGCAGAGTGTAACCCGAATGGCATCACTTTCCATTGGAATAAGCCTTTCCCTGGGACTGTGAATGCTGTCATTGGTCTGCTGTTTTCTTCCAACGGAATTTGCCAGTAGCCGTCCTTCAGGTCTAGGCTGCTTATAAATTTCGCTTCACGTAGTTGGTTTAAGATATAGTCGATGCGTGGCATTGGGTATGCATCTTTTATAAATTTTGCGTTAATCTGTCTAAAATCGATAATCTCCATTTGCCCGTCTGCTTCTTTCTCACCATCACTATGGGTGAGCTATATGGGCTTTGTGATGGTTCGATGCATCCCATTGTCAACAGTTCGTCGACCTTTGTGTTGATTTCTCCCTGTATTTTTGGATTTTTTGGGTAATACCTTTGTTTTATTGGTATATCATCCTTCATTGTGATCCTGTGTATCCCTACTTTTGATGATCCCTTGATTTTCTCCAATTCCATCAGTTCGTGTTCTAGAAACCTTTGTATTTCTGTTTGCTCTTCCTTCTGTGTCACCACGATCGATATGCGTTCGGTCATCCTGTCCTGCATCCTCTTCACCGTTGGAATTTTTATCCTGTGGCCTCCGCATGCTATTTCGGTATTCATCAGCCTTAAGAAATTCCATCCTAAGATTATAGCATCCATTCCGTCTGGCATGATGAGAAATGTTATGGTCATTTCTTTGTTTCCGAATCGAACGTATCCTGTCCATTGCTCGTTGATGTCTCTCACCTTCCCGTCCGCCATGTATACTTGCTTGTTCGTGGTCTCTCGGTCTCCTTTCTTTTCCACCGTTTCCAACATTTGTTTGCTGATAAAACTGCTCGTGGCTCCGGAGTCAATTGTCGCTTTTATCTGGACTCCTGCTACTTCGATAATTGCTGACAATTGATCCTCTTCCTCTATTAGTTGGCCTATTAGTGGTGAGGAGCTTGTTGGCTGGGTCCCTGCTCGCCCCTGATAGACTGGGACCGCCTTTCGTTTCCCGAACTCCAACAACACTCTTTTGTTCTTTTCCCAATCCTTCCACACTGCCAACAGAAATTGAGTCTCTGATTGTTGCACTCCCTTGGGCAGTGTCCGGCTCCCCCGCATCTGCGGCATGCCTGGTTTGGGTTCAAGACTCTTCCCTCTTGGATGTTTTTATTTTCTTGGGTTGGTCTTAAATTGTTCTCCATGCTGTTGTTTTGGCATCCTCGGCACTGTGTGACTGGTGGCCCGTAATTTCCTCCTCTATGGCTTGATTGGTTGTTGTGTGTTCTTTGAGCATTGTTTGGGCGATGGAAATCTGATCGTTCTTGTTCATGCATCTCATGTTCTTCCGCCAACTGCATCAGCTCATCTAGGTTTCTGACTCTGTGCGGCCGAACGAATATCCTCAAATCTGGAGTGCAATTTTCTAATATAACCTCCAATTGCTCGTACTCTGGTATTTTAAGGGGTCTCATCATTGTTTGCATGTCGACCATATAGTCCTTGAAATACTCGTTTCTGTTTTGTTTGCGATTTTTCACTTGATCAGCCAATTTGTTGAAGAATCCTCTCGGCAGGAAGTATTTCTTGAAGCCCTCAACGAACTCCTTCCAAGATCGCCACTGCTTATTGTTTGCGACGTACCACTTGAGTGCTTTGTCTTTCAGTAGTTCTGGCATTGCTCTTGGGATCATGTCCAGCTCGATGCCATACATGTCTGCTGACCACTCGATTTGTTCTATAAATTCTAGCGGTCTGGAATTGCCATCGAATCTGAAAGTCCACTCCCTCACTTGTTTTGCCACCTTGGCGTATTCGGTGGTCCTGTTTGTTGTGTGCGGTGCCGCGTTCTTGGGGTCTATCGTTTGTCTCCTTAAGTCCCTCTTTGTGTCGGTGCCGTCTAATGCTCCTTCGCTTCCCCATCTTGGTGGTGCAAATGGAGGAATCGCTAGCGTAGCGATATTTATTTTTTTGAACTCCTCGGCCTCCTTGTTCTCACCATTCTCGCCTGACTGTGCTGCGCTTGTTTCTGGTTTTTGCTTGGACATTTTTGTGAACTTGAGTTCTAATCTTCTTATCTCCTCTCCCCACTCTGGATCAGACTCGTGGTTGTCTATCCATTCGCCGAGTTGTTTTCTTATCTCCTCTACCGTGCCGTTCATGTTGACTCCGATCCTTTGGCCTGTTTGTAACAGATCCTCCTTCTTCATGTGGTACATCCATCCTTTCCCCATTTTCAAACTTTTGTCTTGTTTAAAATTTCACCAGTATAGCACGTTGGGCGCCAGTTGTAACGATCCTTTTTCGTCCTTCGGGATATTTACGATTGTTTATGGGCTTGGTTGGATATGACAAGTTTCTTTTAGAGGAGTCCCGAACTCTTTCCTGGAATTTCGGTAACAGGATATATCGTTGTACCTTCCAATATGCTGGGAATCGTCCTGGAGCAGTTTGACCTTACTCGATTCTTGCATAAACACGGTGTCTTAGTCCTATTCCAAGGACTTGCTGGTTACAGGATAATTTGAGAGGTTACTCGTAAGGCCGTCTCAAATTATTCTGACTTTTCTTGATCCTTTCTCTTGTTTGTTTCACTAGTCTGAGCTTTTAAAGTTACTCGTAAGGCCTTAAAAACTCCCTTGATTGATCATGACTTGTAGACTTGAGTCAATTAGTTCCACGCCTAAACGAAGACTCCCTCTCAACTAAGACTGCCGGCTCTGTCGAGCGTGGTCCCTTAAATATATCCCGAGATGCCCATAGGGCGCTGGCTGCGGCGTCGTGCTGTTGGCAGCGGCGTTGGGATCGTGTCAGAAGTGGGTCGCCTCTTCCGGCGAATTCTGCTTACCGGCAATATTCAAAGAATGGCTAGGCTAAAAAGTGCTATGGGTCGCGATGCACGCGTGCTGTGTGCATTCGTTTAATTTCCCTTGCATTGCACTTTCATACGTATATCGTATCTATCAGATAGAGGGCTTCCCCATCGTTCATCCCTCTCCCTTCGGTTCGTATATTCCTCTATGCAATCCACAAACCATTATCGTTTCATATAATGCATGCATGCCCCCCACGCATCTTCCCGCTTGTATGAAATCACCGGCGGTTGTGTGTGGTTCGACTGGCCACGTTTGATCGTATGCCACTTCTATCGAATCGGTTCGATCCATCAGCAGCGGGTTCGGTCGTATATCGTACGTTTGGTTTGTGTCTCGGCTGTATCTTGTATCTGGTGCATCCTTTGCACCGCTTGATTTTGTTGTTGCTGGCTTGTTGTGCGGGATATTATAGTTAATTATAATGTTCCTCACAACATACACATACACATACACATACACATACACATACACATACACATACACATACACATACACATACACATACACATACACATTCACATACACATACACATACACATACAAAACAAAATGTTATAATCGCAGGTGACTTTAACGCTTGGTCCGAAGAATGGGGCAGCAGTTCATCTAATGCCAGGGGCAGAACGCTTCTCGAGTCCTGGGCCATCCTCGATATTGCTGTGCTTAACACTGGATCCAAGCACACGTTTAGCAGGGCGGGATACGGCTCTGTAATAGATATTACATTTACAAGTGCCTGTCTTTTCCCCAACTCAACCTGGGAACTATGTGATTTTTACACTGGTAGCGATCACCTGGCCATTATATGCTCCATCAGGAAAAGCGCGCCCCAAGGGCCGAATCATCTGCGAACAGATCAAGGTGGCCAATCATTCCGCGTGGACACTCTTAATCCATCGATTTTTGCGTCGGCACTCAGCATTCCGCGACTAGACGGCGATGCATCAAGGCAGGCGGACACCATTATGGACGCAGTGGGGGCGGCATGCATCGCTAGCATGAAGTCCCGAAGAGGGCATAGCCGACATCGAGCCCCTGTCTACTGGTGGGATGAAAACATTGCGGAGGCAAGAAAAAAGTGTCTTCGTGCTAGAAGGCTCTACCAAAGATCGCGTGGCAGATCGGAGTTCCTGCTGCTGCAAGCAGAATTTGCAGCCAGAAGAAGGGAACTTAAAGAGCTTATTAAGGCACGAAAAAAATCCTGTTTTCTTGAACTTTGCGACTCTATAGAAAATGACCCCTGGGGCTTGGCCTATAAAATTGCCATGAAAAAGATTAGAGCTGTTAAGCCGGCAGCTCCAGATGAAGAGCGCATGGCCACGATTGTGGAAACTCTGTTTCCGGCCACCTCATCAATAGGCCCGAAAGAAATGCAGCATACTACTTTGCTAGTAGACTGGCCCATCACTGGAGAAGAGGTGTTAGTGGCGGCATCGAGACTGCAGAACGACAAGGCTCCTGGCCCGGATAGCATCCCCAACAAGGCCCTAAAACTTGCCATTGGCCTACAATCCGAAAGATTTGCTGAAGTTTTTAATGCTTGCATGGGTGAAGGTACATTTCCGGACAGATGGAAAAGGCAGAATCTGGTTTTGATTCCAAAGCCAAACAAACCTGTAGAAGACCCATCTGGATACAGGCCAATTTGTCTTCTGGATGCCGCAGGAAAAATCTTTGAGAGGCTACTCAGCACCAGAATAGAGGCAGCAATTAAAGTGGCTGGCGACCTCTCGCCTATGCAATTTGGGTTCCGCAGAGCTATGTCCACTGTTGATGCCATCAAATCTGTTGTCGACACTGCTGCTAAGGCTATAGAGGGGCAACGTTGGAAGGGAGGGCAAAAGCAGTATTGCCTTGTCACCACGCTGGACGTTAAAAACGCCTTTAACACAGCAAATTGGAACAACATCCTCGCAGCATTGCGAAACTTTAGAGTCCCGGCGTATCTCATAAGAATCATGGAGGACTACTTTAGAAATAGAGTTCTGTACTACAGATCGCACGGCGGGACGCATACCTATAATGTTAAAGGAGGCGTACCCCAAGGATCCGTCCTCGGCCCTCTACTTTGGAATGCAATGTATGACGGAATCCTGCGCATCCAACTCCCGAGTGGCGCGCGGCTGGTGGGCTTCGCTGACGATGTTGCCATAGTAGTGACGGCTAAACTTCTGGGACAAGCCGAGGAATTAACTGCGCGTTCCATCGGAATGGCTAAGGACTGGCTAGCCTCTGCAGGACTCGAGCTTGCAGTTCAAAAGACGGAAGCGGTCTTAATAAGTAGCCGAAAAATGGTTGAGGTTGCCAACATCATCGTTGACGCCACCACGATTACCTCTACACGGGCCATCAGGTATCTTGGTATACACCTGGACACGCGCCTGTCCTTCAAGGAGCATCTGGAGCTTGTTGGAGCCAGGGCAGCTGAGTTGGGACGGTCACTTAGCCGCATCATGCTCAACAGCAGAGGCCCAAAACAAGGTCGGCGCCTGCTTCTGATGAACGTTATTAAGTCCACTATGCTCTATGGGGCACCAGCCTGTGCCAAGGCCATGACGGTCAAAACATACAGGAGACGCCTAGAGAGCACATACCGTCTTGCTGCGCTGAGAGTCTGCTGCGGCTTTCGCACAATATCGGACGATGCCGCTCTTGTTATAGCAGGTATGACGCCCATCGATCTGCTAGCATATGAAGCACAACGCATCTATACCATTAAGACGGAGTCAGCGCCGAATCCTGCTGAGCTAAAGGTGGCTAAGACCGTGGCACGGCAGGAAAGTTGGGATGCCTGGCAACTTCGCTGGACCAACTCGACGAAGGGCAGGTGGACATTCTGGCTTATTCCTGACCTGAAGATGTGGCTGCAACGGGAGCACGGCGAGGTTACTTTTGAGCTGACACAAATACTCAGCGGCCACGGATGCTTTGGGGAATATCTCCACAGATTTGGCCATCAGGCAAGTGCGGAATGCACTTGGTGCGGAAACGGTGTGTCGGAGAGCCCTGATCATGCTCTCTTCGCATGCGCTATGTTTGAGACAGAAAGGCAGGCGGCCGAACTGCTCTGTGGCGAGCCATTGTCGTCACAGAATCTGGTTCCACTGATGACGCTAAGCAAACCAAAATGGACAGCTATTTGCACCTTTGCGACACAGGTGATCCGCAAACTACGCGCGCGCGAAAGGCAGCGCAATACAGGCGGGGTCTGAAACGTCCACAACCCTACTCCCCCACACATCCTGCGATGCAATGCCCCCAGGCGGTCCCCGGTCTTTGAACAAAACTATCCTTTCTTTGTTGCTCACTGTTTTCTATATTTATTTGTTAACCTATTTGTAATTCCTTTTCCCCAAATAAACGAATTAAAAAAAAAAAAAAAAACATACACATACACATACACATACACATACACATACACATACACATACACATACACATACACATACACATACACATACACATACACATACACATACACATACACATACACATACACATACACATACACATACACATACACATACACATACACATACACATACACATACACATACACATACACATACACATACACATACACATACACATACACATACACATACACATACACATACACATACACATACACATACACATACACATACACATACACATACACATACACATACACATACACATACACATACACATACACATACACATACACATACACATACACATACACATACACATACACATACACATACACATACACATACACATACACATACACATACACATACACATACACATACACATACACATACACTGAGGCTCCGTAGTTTTTTCCTCTTTCGGTGGTTTCCGCGACTCTAGAAATATTACAAATACAAACAGAGTGCTTTAAATTGGACTTCGAAGCTTACCACTGCACGGATTCCCTGCACTCCAGCTGGTGGTCCCCATTCTACCACTTTTTGGTTGGCAAACCGGCCAAGTCAACCCCAGGAACAATGGGGAGCGGCGAGGGGGAACTAGCCACTCTTTTTTCCCGCCTCTCGCAACTTTTATTGTGTGGGTGAGAAAAATTTTGCCAAATTTCTCCACTTTCTTTCCACCGCGTTGCAGCAACAAATTCAAACAGCTGTGATCGCAGTGTTGATCAGCGCCAAAAGCTCAAACTGAGCCGCCCTGGCAGGTGGCGCCACACTGCAGTCTCGTTTGAACCGGGAAAAAAGCGCCACTTTTTTCCCGCGAATTCCCAAATTCAAAATCAACCGAGGCGCTGGCGCCAAAATTTACATCTTGAGAGATGGAGCGTTTTGTCCTATCAATGGATCACCAAGCTCGCTGCGACGAAGCATTGGTGCAAGATACGGATGCAGCATTTGCTAAGCGGCCAAAAATTATGCGTTCGCCGCCTGGCAAGGCAATTCTCGTGGAGACCGAGACGTTGGCGATCCACGCTAACCGATCAGGAATGGATGGAACACCGGCAATGGCTCCCAGCAGCCCGGAGACTACCACTTCTCCAAAAATGGTATCCAATGTGGTAGAGCTAAATGAGCTGGGCTCGCTCATTTGGGAAATGGACACGATGTTCAATAAAGGAGACGATGGCAAAAAACCGGTACGCCACATAAATCTCGGCACTAAAAATGCCATAGTGCGAATGAAGGATCTACATGAAGCATTATGCCACATAATAATCGGCAACAAATCGGTGGTAAAGTCGACAAGGAGCGAAATCGCCACTCAAACGTCGCCTCTGAATGCTAGCCAATCCAGAAGCGGTGCAAAAAAATAAATTTGGCAGGAAACACCCCCAAACGCCAGAGAGAGGAAGCAATTGCCCAGCGCAATACCCCTCCAAAGCGACAGCGTGCAATGGCACAGAACACCACACGCGGCGATCCGGAGCCAGGCAATCTGCAGAAAGCCACCACGCCCAAACCGCAGGCAGCTCATGGAGCTGAGGAATGGCAGACCGTCTCGCGAAAGAGAATGAGTAAGCCACCTTTGAGGAAAGCCAGACCGGAGGTTATCCTAATCAAAGCAAATGAGGGCTGCACATATGCCGAAATTTTGAGCTTGGTCACTAGAAGGCCAGATGGCAAGCTCGATGAAGTTAAAAATAATGTCAAGAGGACAAGGAAAACGGCTACGGGCGTTTTACTCCTCGAACTCAAGGGGGGTGGAAAGGCCAACAGCAAAAAGTTGACTGAGAATTTGTGCCAGGTTCTGGGCCAACAAGCTTCAGTTCGAGCAGCCGGAGCAGAGGCATGGCTTGAAATGCGTAACCTCGATCACTTAGCATCAGAAGACGAAATAAGAAAGTCAATGCAAATGAAAATTGGCGATGATGCCGGGCAAGTGACTATAAGGGGCCTGCGTAAGTCCTTCAGAGGCAAACAGATGGCCATTTTAAGTATGCCGCGTACTATAGCAGCTACGCTGCTAAAAGAAGGCTCTATACAAATTGGCTGGGACATGTGTCCGATTCGCGAGAGGCATGCCCAAAAAGATGCTACAAGTGCCTATGCTTCGGGCACAAAGCAGAAAATTGCACTAGTGCCATAGACCGCACAAACTGGTGTCTTAGATGCGGGCAGACCGATCACAAAGCAGCCGCATGCAACAACAAGCCAGTTTGCTTTAACTGCGTAGACGCAAAACGCACAGATGCGAGCCACTACACTGGTAGTCGCCGTTGCCCACTGGTAACCGCAGGTGAGCAAGTCGCCAGTAAGAAATGATGAAGATTTTACAACTAAATCTAAACCACTGCGGGGCGGCGCAAGATCTCTTGGCGCAAACTATACGCGAACTAAACGTGGATGTGGCAGTAATAAGCGAGCCTTATAAAATAGAACTGGATGTTTCTGGGCTGCGGATAGAACATCTAAGGCAGTCATATGGACCTGCAGTAGCAGAGCGCCGGCCGCAGAGGCTGTATATTCCTCTGACGGCTTTGTGTGCGCAAAACTAGGCGATATTTGGCTATATAGCTGCTACCTACCACCTAGCCTCAGTTTGGAAGAGTTTGAACGTAGACTCGACAACCTCGCTGCGCACGCAAGATGTAAAAGAAAAGTCGTTATTGCTGGAGACTTTAATGCATGGTCCCACGAATGGGGAAGCAGCTCAACAAATGCACGAGGACGCAGCCTGCTTGAAGCTTTTGCCACACTAGATCTGGCGATTTTAAATACAGGTACAAGCTACACTTTTACCAGAGCGGACTACGGGTCAGTGATTGATGTGACTTTTGCCAGCAGCCAGATTGCAAGCGCCATACAGTGGGAGCTAAGCAGCCACTACACTGCCAGCGACCACATGGCCATTATTTGTAATATTGGCAGTCGAGCCCAACAAGCCGCAGTGCAAGAAAAACGAAAAATGTACAGAGTTGATGCGCTAAACCCTGAAGTATTCGCATCATCACTAGTGATCCCAGAACTAACTGGAGATGCCAACAAGCATGCAGAAATGATCATGGAATCTGTAGTTGCAGCTTGCGATTGCAGCATGCCCATCCGCAGAACTCATAGCAGGCACCATCCCCATGTATACTGGTGGACCGACAATATCGCCGAGGCCCGGAAAAAATGCCTGCGCGCAAGGCGCGCGTATTAAAGAGCGCGAGGCAGCATCACCTCTCCACATCTCGGGGATGAGTTCGCAAGCAGACGCCGCGAACTAAAACGCGCTATAAAGGAGAGCAAACGCCGTTGTTTCCTTCAATTATGCGATGAAGCGTCGAGCGACATTTGGGGCATGGCGTATAAAATAACCGTTAAAAAGCTGAAAGCAGTCAGACCCGCTGCACCAAGCGAGGGCCACATGGCGAATATAGTGCAAACGCTCTTTCCCGCTACCTCATATATGGCTCCCAGGGAAATGCTGCAAATGGATCACACTGATCGCATAAGTGTCAGCACAGACGAGCTACTAGCGGCTGTTGCACAAATGCATGACCAAAAAGCGCCCGGTCCGGACGCGATCCCCAACAAAGCGCTTAAACTAGCAGTGCGACTCCAGCCTGAAAAGTTTACCCAGGTGTACTCCAAATGCTTTGAGGAATGCATTTTCCCAGACATTTGGAAAGAACAAGATCTAGTGCTAATACCAAAGCCAAACAAGCCGCAAGATGATCCGTCTGCATACAGACCACTCTGCATGTTAGACTCTGCAGCCAAACTGCTAGAAAAACTCATCTGCACGAGACTGGAGAGTGCGATTGCTGTAGCTGGTAATCTCTCGCCGATGCAATTCGGTTTCCGCAAGGCCAAATCGACAATACACGCATTGGAAACAGTTGTTGAAATAGCTAAAAAAGCAATTGAAGGACAGCGATGGAAAAACGGTGGTAAAAAATACTGCCTAGTAACCACACTTGATGTGAAAAACGCCTTCAACACAGCTAACTGGAGTCGCATTATCGAGGCTCTAAGTATGTTTCACGTGCCTATCCCGCTCATTGCCTTAATAAAGGATTATTTCCGTAATCGCAAGATATAGCACAAATAGTGGCGATCGTTATCATGAAGTACGAGGTGGAGTTCCACAGGGCTCGGTGCTTGGCCCGATCTTGTGGAATGCTATGTATGACGGCATCCTACGAATAAGCCTCCCGACTGACTGCCATATCATCGGTTTTGCAGATGACGTGGCTCTCATAGTGGTGGCAAAGCAGCTCGCAGAAGCAGAAGAAAAGACGGTCACATCGATTGGCCTAGCAAAACAGTGGCTTGCGAACGCAGGACTGGAACTTGCAGACCAGAAAACGGAAGCAGTTCTTATCAGCAGCAGAAAAACGGTAGAGCAGGCAAAAATTGTGCTAGACACATGCACAATCCATACAGCTAGAGCAATCCGGTACTTAGGTGTTTTCTTGGATACACGCCTTTGTTTCCGAGAACACATGGGGTACGCGAGTGCAAGAGCGGCTGAACTGGGAAGATCCCTGAGCCGAATCATGCTCAACACACGAGGCCCGGGACAATCTCAACGACTATTACTGATGAACGTCGTCAGGTCGACCATGCTCTACGGCGCGCCAGTATGGGCGGACGCGATGCAAACGAAGTCATACAGACGAGGATTAGAGGCAACATACCGTCTTGGGGCTCTTCGCGTATGCCGTGGCTTCCGCACAATTTCGGATGACGCGGCTCTTGTAATATCAAGTATGGTCCCAATAGACTTACTTGCTAAAGAAGCGCAAAATATTTTTAGAAGTAGGCAGAGTGCGGAATGGTCACCTTCAGCCAGACGGGTGGCAACTGCAGAAGCCAGGCGATCAAGCCTAGCAGAATGGCAATCACGCTGGGCAGCATCGCAGAAGGGCAGATGGACCTTCAAGCTTATCCCGGACTTACACACATGGGTAAACAGGCGACACGGCGAAGTCACTTTCGAACTGACCCAGCTCCTTAGCGGCCATGGATGTTTCAGGTCATACCTGTTCCGATTTGGACACGAGTCCAGTGCGGAATGCACCCTGTGTAGACAAGGCATACAAGAAAGCCCTGAACATGTGACTTTTTACTGCATGAGGTTTACCAACGAGAGGCAAAGGCTAACGGCAGTCTTTGGAGAAGAGCCCACACCTTCCAACCTGGTAAAATTGATGGTCACATCCCAATTGGCGTGGTCGGCGGTGTGCACATATGCTGCATCAACGATGAGCAAACTGCGAGAGCTGGAGAGAGAGCGCAATACTGGAGGGGCATAGGCAGCCCACTACAGACCTGCGAAGCAATACCACAAGGCAGTCCCGAAGGATCCCTGTAGTAAAACAAATTCTTCTTTTCATTTCTTCTTCCTGTCTATATCTGTCTATATCTTTTGTCATTTTGTATATAATTTTGTTTCCTACCCTAAATACAAATAAATGAATTAAAAAAAAAAAAAAACACATACACATACACATACACATACACATACACATACACATACACATACACATACACATACACATACACATACACATACACATACACATACACATACACATACACATACACATACACATACACATACACATACACATACACATACACATACACATACACATACACATACACACCGGTTTTTTCTGTAAAATTCCCGTCTTATCCGTGCTTGTAAATCTCGTAGTCCTGCAACATAATAGTTTGTTAGTGTAGCAGTCAACTCTTGTTGTTACCTACGTTTCGCCGGCCGCCAGTTTGCATCGCAAGTGGAAAAATTAAAACATAATTTTTTTTCCCGGCCTCCCGCCGCGTCGGTCTTTTGGTGGTTGGAGGGGTGCGGGGCGCCTCCTTTCTGCATCACCCAACTTTTTCCTCCGTATTGGTGTTAGTGGGGTGCCAGTCGCACCTTTTGATAAATAGCACGCTGTAAGTAAATACACAATTGGTGCGATAATCAGCTGTTGGCGGACCTGCCAAGCCGGTCTCGAAAGCTCTCCAGGGTCATCATTTGGGAGTCGAGCTTTCACCGCAAAACTTCTAAGCCGGGGTTCTCGATCACCTCCCACCAGACTAGCAGCATAGCAGCGCACCAGCCTAAGGCTTGGTGACGTAAGCGGTGGCGTACCTGGCAGCGGTGCTGCCTTTCATCGCCTGGTACCTGGTTCAAATCCGCTGAGTGGAGCGAAGAAATTTTAAATAAATTTGGAGCATTTTTATTTTTTCTTTCGGACGCGGGCCTCCAAGTACCTGGTTCGACTCCGCTGTGAGGATTTAGAATTAAAATTAAATTTCAAATTCTTTTAGAGTTGAAATTTGATCAATACTAGTGGTTTTTTTCTGCGATACTCCTAGGCACGGTAGGGGTTCAAATCCGCGGCGGGTAATCTTGGATTCAAAAAAAAAAAAAATTATTTTTATTTTATAATTTTTTTTGTTTTGTTTATCCGTCCATTACACACCGAGTGGCCCATATTCCCGCTGACTGCCTGTATTATCTAAAAGAAGCCGAGCCGGAGCGGTATAACTCCCAACGCCCACCAGGGGGAAATACCTGGTCGTCAGGCTGTAGGAAATGGTCGGCGAGGAGCAAATGGTGTTTGGGCGTAGTAGATTGCTGCTACATTCGCCTCCAATCCATAGTGGGTTGCCTTTGCGAGCGGCTGCTAGCCAGCAGGAGGACACTCCAAAGAGATCTAGGGACGCCATGAGTCCAGACGGAGAAGCAGCAAATGCTAACGAATGTGCCCCATCGAAAAGGTCAAAATTGCAGCCTGTCTGCAACGAGCTAGCGGAAATGGGCGTACTGTTGGAGGAGATCTCGGAGAGGATCAAGCCCGAGAAGGAAGGTGGCAAGCGGGCCATCACCAACGCCCTTCGCGAAAAAGTGGAGAGGCTGAAAGAGCTGCATGCGGAAGTCAGCTCCCGGCTCAGCGGGCACCCGACCGAGACAGTTCCATTGGAGGCGTGTCCCAATTGCTCGAAGGCGCCACCTGAGCGTGCCAGTCGTGGGCAGCAGACCGATGAAATGTCCCCCACGACCATGCTTTCCCGGCCCACTCAGACTTCACCACTGGCAAAGCGAGAAGGCAAGGCACCATTTTCGTCTGAACCAGCTGGAAAGCAACTGCGGCAGCCGAGTGCTCACGCATCAAAGCAGCGTCCAAAAAAACGGCACCCTGTGGATCCCCAGCAGCAGCAGGAGTCACCTACTCCTCAAGGCGATAAACCGCACCTCACAATCGCGGATCATGGATCATCCGAGGACAACCAAGGATGGAAAACAGTCGGTCCACCAAAGCCTCGACGTGGTGGCCCCTCGAAGCAGGCCAAACCCAGAATCAGGCATAGACCGGATGCAATTCTGATCGAGGCCAGCAGCGGGCTTAGCTATAGCCAAGTCCTAACGATGGTGACCAGGCGTACGGATGATAAACTAATCCACGTCCGTGAGCATGTCTCCAGAGTACGTCGCACAGCTAAAGACGCGCTGCTACTGGAGCTTCGCAAGGACTCTGCTACGAGCATAAAATCGCTCCAGGATGACATCACCCAAGTGCTGGGTGCAAAAGCCGATGTGAAGGCCCTCACACAGCTTAGGACGGTAGCAATCTACAACCTAGATGCAGCGGTGACCCCCGAGGAGCTTCTAACGAAGTTATCCTCGCAAGCTAAGGTAGACGTAAACGCGCTAACCGTCAAAAGCCTTCGGACAGGTCTCCGGAACTACCAGACGGCAATTGTGAGCGCACCTGAGTCTGTGACCCGGACGCTCATCGAACTTGGTCGCGTAGAGATAGGCTGGGCAAACTGCCGTATCAGAGAACTCGAGCAGCGGCCTTTGCGCTGCTTCAAGTGCCTAGCTACTGGTCACGTCGCCGCGAAGTGCCCTAGCAAGGTGGACAGATCAAACTGTTGCTTCAAGTGTGGTGTAGCAGGCCACAAGGCAGCTGTCTGTCCCTCTATAGAACCGCACTGCTTCCTCTGCGTTGCACAGGACCTAAGCCCAACAAATCACCTTGCGGGTAGCCGTCTATGCCCAGCTACAGGCGAATCGAGGACCCCCAATGACCTCAAATGACTCAGCCAGCCCTGAAGATCCTGCAGTTAAACCTGAATCACTGCATCGCAGCCCAAGACCTGCTGCAGCAGACTGTTCGGGAGATACGAGCGGATATAGCCCTGCTAAGCGAACCTTATAAAACCGGCACAGGTCCCTGCTGGGCCAAGGACTCGAGCGGTAGAGCAGCGGTTTGGTGCTGTGGTAGCAGCGACGGCGTATTGCAGGACATTCTACGCGAGGATGGATTTGTGAGAGCGAGGTTTGGCAGTTATTGGCTCTACAGCTGCTATCTCGCGCCTAGCTTAACCCTGGAGCAGTTCGGCCGGACGGTAGACAAAATCGCCGATGACATTAGAGGACGACAAGGAGTGATTATAGGTGGCGACTTTAATGCTTGGTCAGTCGAATGGGGAAGTACACGCTCTGACGCTCGAGGTAGATTGCTGCTGGAAGCTTTCGCCAATCTTAACATCTCCTTGCTAAATGTTGGCTCCGAGAATACCTTCAGAAGGTCCGGCACAGGATCTATTGTGGATCTTTCTTTTGCCAGCGACAGTATCGCCGCCTCAGCCACATGGCACGTGGGATCAACATACTCGGCGAGTGACCATGAAGTCATCACCTTCACCATTGGCGACAGCAGGCAACCGCTCCCTAGGACGCAGCATTTTCGAAGGGTTTTTAAGGCGGAAACCCTTAACTCGCAGGTCTTTGGCCACAACCTGGAGGGCCTAAGCGTTAGGGACAACATGAGCGCGGAAGACGCCGCAAATTCCGTAATGGCACGGATAGTAGAGGCATGCGAGGCTAGCATGTCTCTGAGTGGCACATACACACGCCACCACACCCCAGTCTTTTGGTGGAATGACGCTGTCGCTGAAGCTAGGAGATCCTGCCTTCGCGCAAGGCGTCTCTATCAGCGCGCACGTGGTTCGACAAACTTCGAGGCCCTGGGCCTGGAGTATAAGAGACGTCGGAATATGCTCAAGATTGCGATCCGTTCCAGCAAACGTGAATGTTTCCTCGCTCTGTGCGACTCTGCTGAGCACGACCCCTGGGGCAAGGCCTACCAGCTAGTGGTCAAGCGTTTAAACTCCAGTAGAAACCCACCCCCAACGGATGCGCAAGCGGTACGTTCAATTGTCGACGGACTTTTCCCTGTGGTCGACGAAGAAATGCATGTGCCCCGCCTGACTCCAGTCCTACACTCGGCGGAGTGTACGCTAACCGAGGTCCTCGAGACAGTGAGGCGTCTGAAGCCCAAAAAGGCACCAGGTCCGGATTCGATCCCCAATAACGCATTCAAGCTCGCAGTGCTGCTCTACCCACACGTGTTCGTAGAGCTTTACTCCAAGTGTCTTAGCGAAGGTGTTTTTCCCGATAGATGGAAACTACAAAACCTGGTGTTGCTGCCGAAGCCGGGGAAGCCGCAAGGAGAGGCGTCGTCTCATAGACCCATCTGCCTCATCGACACAGCTGGCAAAGTCCTCGAGGCAATAATCTGCTCGCGTCTGGAAACAGCAATCATGGCAGGGGGCGGCCTATCTGAGTACCAGTTCGGATTCAGGAAGGCGAGATCTACGATCGACGCAATAAACCGGGTGGTAGGATTAGCTGCAAGGGCAATCGAAGGTACAAGATGGAAAGGTGGTGCCAAAGAATACTGCCTAGTGGTAACTCTGGACATCAAAAACGCCTTTAATTCAGCGAGATGGAACAAGATCTTGGAAGCGCTTGGGGCCTTCGGGATTCCGAGCTATCTCATCAAGTGCGTAGCCAGCTACTTCTGCAACAGGAGGATACGTTTCTGGACGGACGCAGGCTTGGAGGAAAGGGTCGTATCTGCTGGCGTCCCACAAGGGTCTGTTTTGGGTCCCCTGCTGTGGAATGTCATGTACGACGGAGTCTTACGCTTGGATTTCGACCCTGGCACCCATATAGTTGGCTTCGCAGACGACGTAGCACTTGTAGTGATAGCCAAGGATCTCACGGCAGCTGAAGAAATAACCAACAGGGCGATTAATAAGGTTGGCCAATGGCTCTCTGCAGCCGGACTGCAATTAGCCGCGCAAAGACGGAGGCGGTACTCATAAGTAGCCGCAAGCGAGTGGAGACTGCCAGCATCAGGGTCGGCGACACCACAGTTGTCTCCAAGCGGGCTCTAAAGTACCTCGGAGTCATGATCGACACAAGGCTGACTTTTAGAGAGCACTTAGAGTACAGCAGCAGGAAAGCTGCATCGGTAGCGCAATCGCTCTCTAGAATATTACTAAACACGCGTGGACCGAAACATGGACGGCGTCTCTTGCTATCCAGCGTCATCCGTTCGACTGCACTCTATGCGGCGCCTTCGTGGATAACGGGGATGGAAACTAGATCCTACAGGCGGAGCCTTGAGTCGACGCATCGCTTAAGCGCAATCAGGGTGTGCAGCGCTTTGCGCACCATCTCTGATGACGCCGCACTGGTGATCGCTGGGTTGCTGCCCATCGATGAGTACGCTGCAATTGCATCGGCCTCCTTCACAGCGTCGAGGCAAACTAACAGTTCTACCACTAATCAGCAGAGAGGCCTCGAGCATCGGAGGGCATGGCAGTCAAGTCTGCGCAGATGGCAGGAAAGGTGGGACTCCTCCTCCAAGGGGAGGTGGACTCACACTCTGATCCCTGACATCACTTCATGGGTTTCGAGAAAACATGGGGCAGTGAACTTTTACCTCACACAGCTCCTGAGCGGCCACGGTTGTTTCAGAAGCTACTTGAAAAGATTCAACCACGACGTGTCAGACGAATGCACATGGTGCGGAGCGGGCATTGTTGAGGATGCAAGCCACGTGCTCCAGCACTGCCCTCGCTTCGAAGTAGAACGGTGCCGACTGCAGAATGTAATGGGCGAAATGGTGACGGCGAGAAATCTGACGAGGATGATGATTGCAGATCCAGACGTATGGGAGGCGGCCAGCGCCTTCGCCGTGCGCGTAATGGTGGCACTTGAGGGGGAAAGGTCTGCCCAATAAATTAAAGCCCACGGTCTGCGATGCAATACCGGCAGGTCGTCCCGCAGTAGCCGTTATCTTTTATTTTTCGTTCTCACCTTATGTTCCCTGTCATTGTTGCAACTTTTTTGTATTAAACGTTTGTAAGTTCTAAGAAATAAAAAAAAAAAAAAAAAAAAAAAAAACACACATACACATACACATACACATACACATACACACACATACACATACACATACACATACACATACACATACACATACACATACACATACACATACACATACACATACACATACACATACACATACACATACACATACACATACACATACACATACACATACACATACACATACACATACACATACACATACACATTCGCCAGGTGGCGCCTACGCGCCGTTCCCTTGCCGTTGCATTTTTAAATTTAAATTCAAATTTAACTTTGAAACAACATAGGGAAATGGACAAAATGACTGCGTCGATGGATCAAGCCCGCTGGGATGGTGTGGCCACTGATCAGGGGGGCGAAGAGATGGCGTTTAGAAAGAGCAGTAGGATGACGCGGTCGCCAGTGGCTTCGCCGGCCAGGCCACCGTTACCACCGTCTGATAGTCACGCGAGTGCGACGCCGGTACTAAGCCCGGTTGTACTATCGCGCATTCCGGAGCTTGACGACTTGGGCAATCTCCTACGCCAACTGGAGAACACGTTTAAGAAGAAGGATGACGGCAAACCGCAGGTTCGGCATGTGAATCAAAACACGATGCACGACATAAGGCGCATGATAGAGCTGCAAACAGCGATCTGCCATTTAGTTCTTGGCGGAGAATGCGTAAAAAACACCACAGTGGATGTGGCCACGCAGGCCACATGGCCGGCAACCAAAGCCAAGCGTATTGAGAACTCGGTAGCACACTCCGACAGTCCAAAGCGCCCGAGAGAGGAGCCAGCCGGACAGAGAAATACTCCACCCAAAAGAAAGCGAGGCAGCGGGCAGTCTAGGCCCACGTATGCGGCCATGTTAGGCGGTAGTGCACCCACAAGCGCTAATGCTATTGAGGGCGATACTGTGGGTACTCATGGGCCATCCCCAGATTGGCAAGTGGTCTCAGCGAGGCGCAAGCCGCGCAGAGGTCGGCCAGATGCCATTATAATCAAGGCGGAAGAGGGCATTTCGTATGCGCAAATGTTGGAAATGGTAACCCGACGGGACGACGGGCGGCTAAATTGCATTAAAGACGAAGTGGTAAGGGCCAGGAAGACACAAAATGGCGATCTGCTTCTGGAGCTTAAAAGCAAAGATGGAGACCGGAAAATACAAGAGGAGCTATGCAACGTATTGGGCACGAACGCCAAAGTTCGAACTGTCACTGACTTGTCATACATCGAACTGCGGAAGCTAGATTGCCTGGTAACGGAAACTGACATCATTACGGCCATTACAAAGGCAACGGGTATATTGGGAAGCGCCATCACAGTGAAGACGCTGCGACCAACCCTCAACGAGACCCAAATGGCAGTTGTATGTCTGCCACAGACAGCTGCGGCCTTTCTTGTAAAGAAGAGAACACTGGTAGTGGGCTGGTTCAGCTGCCACATCAGGGAAAGAGTGGCTCAGCGGAGATGCTACAAATGTCTCAATTTTGGACATGTGGCTTTCAACTGCAAGAACACAGTTGACCGAACCAGCTGGTGCTTCAGATGTGGGCAGCCTGGACATAAAGCTGCGGCTTGTGAAAACGATCCAAATTGTTATAACTGCGTCGAAGCAAACCGCACCGACAGGAAGCATTTTGCCGGCAGTAAAGACTGCCCGTTGACAAGATCTGGCGCCCAACTAACAAACAAACCGGGATGAAGTTTATTCAACTAAACCTCAACCACTGTGCAGTGGCACAGGATCTGTTGGCGCAAACAGCGCGTGAAGTAGACGCCGATATAGCGATTTTGAGCGAGCCGTATAAAACAGGCGATGGCCCACTGTGGGTAGTGGACTCGTCTAAAAAAGCTGCCATTTGGGTATGCGGACAAAACGTACCGGCTATGGAGTCGATTTATTCGTCCCTTGGCTACGTTCGCACGAAAATCGGGGATATGTGGTACTATAGTTGCTATCTAGCCCCCAGCCTGAGACTCACGGAATTCGAGAGAATAATTGACTCCATCGCCGCTGATGCAAGTTCAAAGCAAAATGTTATGATCGCAGGTGATTTTAACGCTTGGTCTGAAGAATGGGGCAGCAGTTCAACTAATGCTAGGGGTAGAGCGCTTCTCGAATCCTGGGCGATCCTCGATATTGCCGTGCTAAACACTGGATCCAAACATACGTTTAGTAGGGCAGGATGCGGCTCTGTAATCGACGTTACATTCACAAGTGCCTGTCTTTTCCCTCACTCAATCTGGAAACTTTGCGATTTTTACACTGGTAGCGATCACCTGGCCATTATATGCTCCATCAATAGAAGCGCACACCAAATGCCCAACCAACCGCGAACAGATCAAGGAGGCCAAGCATTCCGCGTGGATACTCTTAATCCATCTATCTTTACGTCGGCACTCAACATTCCCCGACTAGACGGAGATGCTTCAAGCCAGGCGGACACCATTATGGACGCAGTGAGGGCGGCATGCAACGCTAGCATGAAGGCCCGAAGAGGGCATAGCCGACATAGAGCCCCTGTCTACTGGTGGGACGAGAACATTGCGGAGGCAAGAAAAAAGTGTCTTCGTGCTAGAAGGCTCTACCAAAGATCGCGTGGCAGATCAGAGTTCTTGCTGCTGCAAGCAGAATTTGCAGCCAGAAGAAGGGACCTTAAAGAGCTTATTAAGGCACGAAAAAAAACCTGTTTTCTCGAACTATGTGACTCGATAGAAAATGACCCCTGGGGCTTGGCCTATAAAGTAGCCATGAAAAAGCTTAGGGCTGTTAAGCCGGCGGCTCCTGACGAAGGGCGCATGGCTATGATTGTGGAAACTTTGTTTCCGGCCACCTCGTCAATAGGCCCGAAACAGATGCAGCATACTGCTTTGCCAGTAGATTGGCCCATCACTGGAGAAGAGGTGTTAGTGGCGGCAGCGAGATTGCAAAATGACAAGGCTCCTGGCCCGGATACCATCCCAAACAAGGCCTTAAAACTAGCCATTGGCCTACAATCCGAAAGATTCGCGGATGTTTTTAACGCTTGCATGGGTGAAGGTACATTTCCAGACAGATGGAAAAGACAGAATCTGGTACTGATTCCAAAGCCAAATAAACCTGTAGAAGACCCCTCTGGATATAGGCCAATTTGTCTTCTGGATGCGGCAGGCAAAATTTTTGAGAGGCTACTCAGCACCAGAATTGAGGCAGCAATCAAGGCGGCTGGCGACCTCTCGCCTATGCAATTTGGATTCCGCAGAGCTATGTCGACTGTTGATGCCATCAAATCTGTCGTCGACACTGCTGCCAAGGCTATAGAGGGGCAACGATGGAAGGGAGGGCAAAAGCAGTATTGCCTTGTCACCACGCTGGACGTCAAAAATGCCTTTAACACAGCAAATTGGAACAACATTCTTGCAGCATTGCGAAACTTTAGAGTCCCGGAGTATCTCACAAGAACAATGGAGGACTACTTCAGAAACAGAGTTCTGTACTACAGATCACACGGAGGTACGCATACTTATGATGTAAAAGGAGGCGTACCCCAAGGATCCGTTCTTGGCCCTCTACTTTGGAATGCAATGTACGACGGAATCCTGCGCATCCAACTTCCGAGTGGCGCGCGACTGGTGGGCTTCGCTGACGATGTTGCCATAGTAGTGGTGGCTAAATATCTGGCACAAGCCGAGGAAATAACTGCGCGTTCCATCCGAATGGCCAAGGACTGGCTAGCTTCTGCAGGTCTCGAGCTTGCAGTACAAAAGACGGAAGCTGTGCTAATAAGTAGTCGTAAAACGGTTGAGGTTGCCAACATCATCGTGGCCGCCACCACGATTACCTCTTCACGGGCCATCAGGTATCTCGGTATACACCTGGACACGCGCCTGTCCTTCAAGGAGCATCTGGAGCTTGTTGGAGCCAGGGCAGCTGAGTTGGGACGGTCACTTAGCCGCATCATGCTCAACAGCAGAGGCCCAAAACAGGGTCGGCGCCTGCTCCTGATGAATGTCATGAAGTCGACGATGCTCTATGGGGCACCAGCCTGGGCTAATGCCATGACGGTCAAGACATATTAAAGACGCCTAGAGACCACATACCGTCTTGCGGCGCTGAGGGTCTGTTGCGGCTTTCGCACAATATCAGACGATGCAGCTCTTGTCATAGCAGGTATGACGCCCATCGACCTGCTAGCACATGAAGCACAACGCATCTATGCCACCAAGATGGAGTCAGCGCCGAGTCCTGCTGAGCTAAAGGTTGTCAAGGCTGCGGCACGTCAGGAAAGCTGGGACGCTTGGCAACTTCGCTGGACGAACTCGATTAAGGGCAGGTGGACATTCAGGCTTATTCCCGATCTGAAAATGTGGCTGCAACGTAAGCATGGCGAGGTAACTTTCGAGCTGACACAGATACTCAGCGGTCATGGATGCTTTGGGGAATATCTCTTCAGATTTGGTCACCAGGCGAGTGCGGAATGCACTTGGTGCAGGAACGGTGAATCGGAGAGTCCTGATCATGCTCTCTTCGCATGCACTATGTTTGCGACAGAAAGGCAGGCGGCCGAACTGCTCTGTGGTGAGCCATTATCTTCACAGAATCTGGTTCCACTGATGACGTTAAACCAACGAAATTGGACAGCTATTTGCACCTTTGCAAAACATGTGATCAGCAAGCTACGCGCGCGCGAAAGGCAGCGCAATACAGGCGGGGTCTGAGAAGCCCACATCCCCCCTCCCCCACATACCCTGCGATGCAATACCCCCAGGCGGTCCCGCAGTCTCCTATATCTTCAATCTCCCACTTTCTTCTCCTTCTTTCGATTAAACCTATCTTTCTTGGTTGCCAACTGTTTTCTTTTTTGTTAACCTATTTGTAACTCCTTTTTTACCAATTAAACGAATTAAAAAAAAAAAAAAAAAAAAACACATACACATACACATACACATACACATACACATACACATACACATACACATACACATACACATACACATACACATACACATACACATACACATACACATACACATACACATACACATACACATACACATACACATACACATACACATACACATACACATACACATACACATACACATACACATACACATACACATACACATACACATACTCATACACATACACATACACATACACATACACATACACATACACATACACATACAAAGGAGAGCAAACGCCGTTGTTTCCTTCAATTATGCGATGAAGCGTCGAGCGACATTTGGGGCATGGCGTATAAAATAACCGTTAAAAAGCTGAAAGCAGTCAGACCCGCTGCACCAAGCGAGGGCCACATGGCGAATATAGTGCAAACGCTCTTTCCCGCTACCTCATATATGGCTCCCAGGGAAATGCTGCAAATGGATCACACTGATCGCATAAGTGTCAGCACAGACGAGCTACTAGCGGCTGTTGCACAAATGCATGACCAAAAAGCGCCCGGTCCGGACGCGATCCCCAACAAAGCGCTTAAACTAGCAGTGCGACTCCAGCCTGAAAAGTTTACCCAGGTGTACTCCAAATGCTTTGAGGAATGCATTTTCCCAGACATTTGGAAAGAACAAGATCTAGTGCTAATACCAAAGCCAAACAAGCCGCAAGATGATCCGTCTGCATACAGACCACTCTGCATGTTAGACTCTGCAGCCAAACTGCTAGAAAAACTCATCTGCACGAGACTGGAGAGTGCGATTGCTGTAGCTGGTAATCTCTCGCCGATGCAATTCGGTTTCCGCAAGGCCAAATCGACAATACACGCATTGGAAACAGTTGTTGAAATAGCTAAAAAAGCAATTGAAGGACAGCGATGGAAAAACGGTGGTAAAAAATACTGCCTAGTAACCACACTTGATGTGAAAAACGCCTTCAACACAGCTAACTGGAGTCGCATTATCGAGGCTCTAAGTATGTTTCACGTGCCTATCCCGCTCATTGCCTTAATAAAGGATTGTTTCCGTAATCGCAAGATATAGCACAAATAGTGGCGATCGTTATCATGAAGTACGAGGTGGAGTTCCACAGGGCTCGGTGCTTGGCCCGATCTTGTGGAATGCTATGTATGACGGCATCCTACGAATAAGCCTCCCGACTGACTGCCATATCATCGGTTTTGCAGATGACGTGGCTCTCATAGTGGTGGCAAAGCAGCTCGCAGAAGCAGAAGAAAAGACGGTCACATCGATTGGCCTAGCAAAACAGTGGCTTGCGAACGCAGGACTGGAACTTGCAGACCAGAAAACGGAAGCAGTTCTTATCAGCAGCAGAAAAACGGTAGAGCAGGCAAAAATTGTGCTAGACACATGCACAATCCATACAGCTAGAGCAATCCGGTACTTAGGTGTTTTCTTGAATACACGCCTTTGTTTCCGAGAACACATGGGGTACGCGAGTGCAAGAGCGGCTGAACTGGGAAGATCCCTGAGCCGAATCATGCTCAACACACGAGGCCCGGGACAATCTCAACGACTATTACTGATGAACGTCGTCAGGTCGACCATGCTCTACGGCGCGCCAGTATGGGCGGACGCGATGCAAACGAAGTCATACAGACGAGGATTAGAGGCAACATACCGTCTTGGGGCTCTTCGCGTATGCCGTGGCTTCCGCACAATTTCGGATGACGCGGCTCTTGTAATATCAAGTATGGTCCCAATAGACTTACTTGCTAAAGAAGCGCAAAATATTTTTAGAAGTAGGCAGAGTGCGGAATGGTCACCTTCAGCCAGACGGGTGGCAACTGCAGAAGCCAGGCGATCAAGCCTAGCAGAATGGCAATCACGCTGGGCAGCATCGCAGAAGGGCAGATGGACCTTCAAGCTTATCCCGGACTTACACACATGGGTAAACAGGCGACACGGCGAAGTCACTTTCGAACTGACCCAGCTCCTTAGCGGCCATGGATGTTTCAGGTCATACCTGTTCCGATTTGGACACGAGTCCAGTGCGGAATGCACCCTGTGTAGACAAGGCATACAAGAAAGCCCTGAACATGTGACTTTTTACTGCATGAGGTTTACCAACGAGAGGCAAAGGCTAACGGCAGTCTTTGGAGAAGAGCCCACACCTTCCAACCTGGTAAAATTGATGGTCACATCCCAATTGGCGTGGTCGGCGGTGTGCACATATGCTGCATCAACGATGAGCAAACTGCGAGAGCTGGAGAGAGAGCGCAATACTGGAGGGGCATAGGCAGCCCACTACAGACCTGCGAAGCAATACCACAAGGCAGTCCCGAAGGATCCCTGTAGTAAAACAAATTCTTCTTTTCATTTCTTCTTCCTGTCTATATCTGTCTATATCTTTTGTCATTTTGTATATAATTTTGTTTCCTACCCTAAATACAAATAAATGAATTAAAAAAAAAAAAAACACATACACATACACATACACATACACATACACATACACATACACATACACATACACATACACATACACATACACATACACATACACATACACATACACATACACATACACATACACATACACATACACATACACATACACATACACATACACATACACATACACATACACATACACATACACATACACATACACATACACATACACATACACATACACATACACATACACATACACATACACATACACATACAGATACATACACAGACAGACAGACAGACAGGAAAGTGGAATGTGTACTTCGTCGCGTCCCGGTTTTTTCTGTAAAATTCCCGTCTTATCCGTGCTTGTAAATCTCGTAGTCCTGCAACATAATAGTTTGTTAGTGTAGCAGTCAACTCTTGTTGTTACCTACGTTTCGCCGGCCGCCAGTCTGCATCGCAAGTGGAAAAATTAAAACATAATTTTTTTTCCCGGCCTCCCGCCGCGTCGGTCTTTTGGTGGTTGGAGGGGTGCGGGGCGCCTCCTTTCTGCATCACCCAACTTTTTCCTCCGTATTGGTGTTAGTGGGGTGCCAGTCGCACCTTTTGATAAATAGCACGCTGTAAGTAAATACACAATTGGTGCGATAACCAGCTGTTGGCGGACCTGCCAAGCCGGTCTCGAAAGCTCTCCAGGGTCATCATTTGGGAGTCGAGCTTTCACCGCAAAACTTCTAAGCCGGGGTTCTCGATCACCTCCCACCAGACTAGCAGCATAGCAGCGCACCAGCCTAAGGCTTGGTGACGTAAGCGGTGGCGTACCTGGCAGCGGTGCTGCCTCTCATCGCCTGGTACCTGGTTCAAATCCGCTGAGTGGAGCGAAGAAATTTTAAATAAATTTGGAGCATTTTTATTTTTTTTTTCGGACGCGGGCCTCCAAGTACCTGGTTCGACTCCGCTGTGAGGATTTAGAATTAAAATTAAATTTCAAATTCTTTTAGAGTTGAAATTTGATCAATACTAGTGGTTTTTTTCTGCGATACTCCTAGGCACGGTAGGGGTTCAAATCCGCGGCGGGTAATCTTGGATTCAAAAAAAAAAAAAAATTATTTTTATTTTATAATTTTTTTTGTTTTGTTTATCCGTCCATTACACACCGAGTGGCCCATATTCCCGCTGACTGCCTGTATTATCTAAAAGAAGCCGAGCCGGAGCGGTATAACTCCCAACGCCCACCAGGGGGAAATACCTGGTCGTCAGGCTGTAGGAAATGGTCGGCGAGGAGCAAATGGTGTTTGGGCGTAGTAGATTGCTGCTACATTCGCCTCCAATCCATAGTGAGTTGCCTTTGCGAGCGGCTGCTAGCCAGCAGGAGGACACTCCAAAGAGATCTAGGGACGCCATGA
Organism: Drosophila paulistorum; assembly: GCA_018152135.1. Lineage (NCBI taxonomy): Eukaryota > Metazoa > Arthropoda > Insecta > Diptera > Drosophilidae > Drosophila > Drosophila paulistorum. Next base: position 86,389 of record JAECXG010000033.1, on the reverse strand, counting down.
GTCCAGACGGAGAAGCAGCAAATGCTAACGAATGTGCCCCATCGAAAAGGTCAAAATTGCAGCCTGTCTGCAACGAGCTAGCGGAAATGGGCGTACTGTTGGAGGAGATCTCGGAGAGGATCAAGCCCGAGAAGGAAGGTGGCAAGCGGGCCATCACCAACGCCCTTCGCGAAAAAGTGGAGAGGCTGAAAGAGCTGCATGCGGAAGTCAGCTCCCGGCTCAGCGGGCACCCGACCGAGACAGTTCCATTGGAGGCGTGTCCCAATTGCTCGAAGGCGCCACCTGAGCGTGCCAGTCGTGGGCAGCAGACCGATGAAATGTCCCCCACGACCATGCTTTCCCGGCCCACTCAGACTTCACCACTGGCAAAGCGAGAAGGCAAGGCACCATTTTCGTCTGAACCAGCTGGAAAGCAACTGCGGCAGCCGAGTGCTCACGCATCAAAGCAGCGTCCAAAAAAACGGCACCCTGTGGATCCCCAGCAGCAGCAGCAGGAGTCACCTACTCCTCAAGGCGATAAACCGCACCTCACAATCGCGGATCATGGATCATCCGAGGACAACCAAGGATGGAAAACAGTCGGTCCACCAAAGCCTCGACGTGGTGGCTCCTCGAAGCAGGCCAAACCCAGAATCAGGCATAGACCGGATGCAATTCTGATCGAGGCCAGCAGCGGGCTTAGCTATAGCCAAGTCCTAACGATGGTGACCAGGCGTACGGATGATAAACTAATCCACGTCCGTGAGCATGTCTCCAGAGTACGTCGCACAGCTAAAGACGCGCTGCTACTGGAGCTTCGCAAGGACTCTGCTACGAGCATAAAATCGCTCCAGGATGACATCACCCAAGTGCTGGGTGCAAAAGCCGATGTGAAGGCCCTCACACAGCTTAGGACGGTAGCAATCTACAACCTAGATGCAGCGGTGACCCCTGAGGAGCTTCTAACGAAGTTATCCTCGCAAGCTAAGGTAGACGTAAACGCGCTAACCGTCAAAAGCCTTCGGACAGGTCTCCGGAACTACCAGACGGCAATTGTGAGCGCACCTGAGTCTGTGACCCGGACGCTCATCGAACTTGGTCGCGTAGAGATAGGCTGGGCAAACTGCCGTATCAGAGAACTCGAGCAGCGGCCTTTGCGCTGCTTCAAGTGCCTAGCTACTGGTCACGTCGCCGCGAAGTGCCCTAGCAAGGTGGACAGATCAAACTGTTGCTTCAAGTGTGGTGTAGCAGGCCACAAGGCAGCTGTCTGTCCCTCTATAGAACCGCACTGCTTCCTCTGCGTTGCACAGGACCTAAGCCCAACAAATCACCTTGCGGGTAGCCGTCTATGCCCAGCTACAGGCGAATCGAGGACCCCCAATGACCTCCAATGACTCAGCCAGCCCTGAAGATCCTGCAGTTAAACCTGAATCACTGCATCGCAGCCCAAGACCTGCTGCAGCAGACTGTTCGGGAGATACGAGCGGATATAGCCCTGCTAAGCGAACCTTATAAAACCGGCACAGGTCCCTGCTGGGCCAAGGACTCGAGCGGTAGAGCAGCGGTTTGGTGTTGTGGTAGCAGCGACGGCGTATTGCAGGACATTCTACGCGAGGATGGATTTGTGAGAGCGAGGTTTGGCAGTTATTGGCTCTACAGCTGCTATCTCGCGCCTAGCTTAACCCTGGAGCAGTTTGGCCGGACGGTAGACAAAATCGCCGATGACATTAGAGGACGACAAGGAGTGATTATAGGTGGCGACTTTAATGCTTGGTCAGTCGAATGGGGAAGTACACGCTCTGACGCTCGAGGTAGATTGCTGCTGGAAGCTTTCGCCAATCTTAACATCTCCTTGCTAAATGTTGGCTCCGAGAATACCTTCAGAAGGTCCGGCACAGGATCTATTGTGGATCTTTCTTTTGCCAGCGACAGTATCGCCGCCTCAGCCACATGGCACGTGGGATCAACATACTCGGCGAGTGACCATGAAGTCATCACCTTCACCATTGGCGACAGCAGGCAACCGCTCCCTAGGACGCAGCATCTTCGAAGGGTTTTTAAGGCGGAAACCCTTAACTCGCAGGTCTTTGGCCACAACCTGGAGGGCCTAAGCGTTAGGGACAACATGAGCGCGGTAGACGCCGCAAATTCCGTAATGGCACGGATAGTAGAGGCATGCGAGGCTAGCATGTCTCTGAGTGGCACATACACACGCCACCACACCCCAGTCTTTTGGTGGAATGACGCTGTCGCTGAAGCTAGGAGATCCTGCCTTCGCGCAAGGCGTCTCTATCAGCGCGCACGTGGTTCGACAAACTTCGAGGCCCTGGGCCTGGAGTATAAGAGACGTCGGAATATGCTCAAGATTGCGATCCGTTCCAGCAAACGTGAATGTTTCCTCGCTCTGTCCGACTCTGCTGAGCACGACCCCTGGGGCAAGGCCTACCAGCTAGTGGTCAAGCGTCTAAACTCCAGTAGAAACCCACCCCCAACGGATGCGCAAGCGGTACGTTCAATTGTCGACGGACTTTTCCCTGTGGTCGACGAAGAAATGCATGTGCCCCGCCTGACTCCAGTCCTACACTCGGCGGAGTGTACGCTAACCGAGGTCCTTGAGACAGTGAGGCGTCTGAAGCCCAAAAAGGCACCAGGTCCGGATTCGATCCCCAATAACGCATTCAAGCTCGCAGTGCTGCTCTACCCACACGTGTTCGTAGAGCTTTACTCCAAGTGTCTTAGCGAAGGTGTTTTTCCCGATAGATGGAAACTACAAAACCTGGTGTTGCTGCCGAAGCCGGGGAAGCCGCAAGGAGAGGCGTCTTCTCATAGACCCATCTGCCTCATCGACACAGCTGGCAAAGTCCTCGAGGCAATAATCTGCTCGCGTCTGGAAACAGCAATCATGGCACGGGGCGGCCTATCTGAGTACCAGTTCGGATTCAGGAAGGCGAGATCTACGATCGACGCAATAAACCGGGTGGTAGGATTAGCTGCAAGGGCAATCGAAGGTACAAGATGGAAAGGTGGTGCCAAAGAATACTGCCTAGTGGTAACTCTGGACATCAAAAACGCCTTTAATTCAGCGAGATGGAACAGGATCTTGGAAGCGCTTGGGGCCTTCGGGATTCCGAGCTATCTCATCAAGTGCGTAGCCAGCTACTTCTGCAACAGGAGGATACGTTTCTGGACGGACGCAGGCTTGGAGGAAAGGGTCGTATCTGCTGGCGTCCCACAAGGGTCTGTTTTGGGTCCCCTGCTGTGGAATGTCATGTACGACGGAGTCTTACGCTTGGATTTCGACCCTGGCACCCATATAGTTGGCTTCGCAGACGACGTAGCACTTGTAGTGATAGCCAAGGATCTCACGGCAGCTGAAGAAATAACCAACAGGGCGATTAATAAGGTTGGCCAATGGCTCTCTGCAGCCGGACTGCAATTAGCCGCGCAAAAGACGGAGGCGGTACTCATAAGTAGCCGCAAGCGAGTGGAGACTGCCAGCATCAGGGTCGGCGACACCACAGTTGTCTCCAAGCGGGCTCTAAAGTACCTCGGAGTCATGATCGACACAAGGCTGACTTTTAGAGAGCACTTAGAGTACAGCAGCAGGAAAGCTGCATCGGTAGCGCAATCGCTCTCTAGAATATTACTAAACACGCGTGGACCGAAACAAGGACGGCGTCTCTTGCTATCCAGCGTCATCCGTTCGACTGCACTCTATGCGGCGCCTTCGTGGATAACGGGGATGGAAACTAGATCCTACAGGCGGAGCCTTGAGTCGACGCATCGCTTAAGCGCAATCAGGGTGTGCAGCGCTTTTCGCACCATCTCTGACGACGCCGCACTGGTGATCGCTGGGTTGCTGCCCATCGATGAGTACGCTGCAATTGCATCGGCCTCCTTCACAGCGTCGAGGCAAACTAACAGTTCTACCACTAATCAGCAGAGAGGCCTCGAGCATCGGAGGGCATGGCAGTCAAGTCTGCGCAGATGGCAGGAAAGGTGGGACTCCTCCTCCAAGGGGAGGTGGACTCACACTCTGATCCCTGACATCACTTCATGGGTTTCAAGAAAACATGGGGCAGTGAACTTTTACCTCACACAGCTCCTGAGCGGCCACGGTTGTTTCAGAAGCTACTTGAAAAGATTCAACCACGACGTGTCAGACGAATGCACATGGTGCGGAGCGGGCATTGTTGAGGATGCAAGCCACGTGCTCCAGCACTGCCCTCGCTTCGAAGTAGAACGGTGCCGACTGCAGAATGTAATGGGCGAAATGGTGACGGCGAGAAATCTGACGAGGATGATGATTGCAGATCCAGACGTATGGGAGGCGGCCAGCGCCTTCGCCGTGCGCGTAATGGTGGCACTTAGGAAGCTGGAGAGGGAAAGGTCTGCCCAATAAATTAAAGCCCACGGTCTGCGATGCAATACCGGCAGGTCGTCCCGCAGTAGCCGTTATCTTTTATTTTTTGTTCTCACCTTATGTTCCCTGTCATTGTTGCAACTTTTTTTGTATTAAACGTTTGTAAGTTCTAAGAAATAAAAAAAAAAAAAAAAAAAAACACATACACATACACATACACATACACATACACATACACATACACATACACATACACATACACATACACATACACATACACATACACATACACATACACATACACATACACATACACATACACATACACATACACATACACATACACATACACATACACATACACATACACATACACATACACATACACATACACATACACATACACATACACATACACATACTCATACACATACACATACACATACACATACACATACACATACACATACACATACACATACACATACACATACACATACACATACACATACACATACACATACACATACTCATACACATACACATACACATACACATACACATACACATACACATACACATACACATACACATACAAAGGAGAGCAAACGCCGTTGTTTCCTTCAATTATGCGATGAAGCGTCGAGCGACATTTGGGGCATGGCGTATAAAATAACCGTTAAAAAGCTGAAAGCAGTCAGACCCGCTGCACCAAGCGAGGGCCACATGGCGAATATAGTGCAAACGCTCTTTCCCGCTACCTCATATATGGCTCCCAGGGAAATGCTGCAAATGGATCACACTGATCGCATAAGTGTCAGCACAGACGAGCTACTAGCGGCTGTTGCACAAATGCATGACCAAAAAGCGCCCGGTCCGGACGCGATCCCCAACAAAGCGCTTAAACTAGCAGTGCGACTCCAGCCTGAAAAGTTTACCCAGGTGTACTCCAAATGCTTTGAGGAATGCATTTTCCCAGACATTTGGAAAGAACAAGATCTAGTGCTAATACCAAAGCCAAACAAGCCGCAAGATGATCCGTCTGCATACAGACCACTCTGCATGTTAGACTCTGCAGCCAAACTGCTAGAAAAACTCATCTGCACGAGACTGGAGAGTGCGATTGCTGTAGCTGGTAATCTCTCGCCGATGCAATTCGGTTTCCGCAAGGCCAAATCGACAATACACGCATTGGAAACAGTTGTTGAAATAGCTAAAAAAGCAATTGAAGGACAGCGATGGAAAAACGGTGGTAAAAAATACTGCCTAGTAACCACACTTGATGTGAAAAACGCCTTCAACACAGCTAACTGGAGTCGCATTATCGAGGCTCTAAGTATGTTTCACGTGCCTATCCCGCTCATTGCCTTAATAAAGGATTATTTCCGTAATCGCAAGATATAGCACAAATAGTGGCGATCGTTATCATGAAGTACGAGGTGGAGTTCCACAGGGCTCGGTGCTTGGCCCGATCTTGTGGAATGCTATGTATGACGGCATCCTACGAATAAGCCTCCCGACTGACTGCCATATCATCGGTTTTGCAGATGACGTGGCTCTCATAGTGGTGGCAAAGCAGCTCGCAGAAGCAGAAGAAAAGACGGTCACATCGATTGGCCTAGCAAAACAGTGGCTTGCGAACGCAGGACTGGAACTTGCAGACCAGAAAACGGAAGCAGTTCTTATCAGCAGCAGAAAAACGGTAGAGCAGGCAAAAATTGTGCTAGACACATGCACAATCCATACAGCTAGAGCAATCCGGTACTTAGGTGTTTTCTTGAATACACGCCTTTGTTTCCGAGAACACATGGGGTACGCGAGTGCAAGAGCGGCTGAACTGGGAAGATCCCTGAGCCGAATCATGCTCAACACACGAGGCCCGGGACAATCTCAACGACTATTACTGATGAACGTCGTCAGGTCGACCATGCTCTACGGCGCGCCAGTATGGGCGGACGCGATGCAAACGAAGTCATACAGACGAGGATTAGAGGCAACATACCGTCTTGGGGCTCTTCGCGTATGCCGTGGCTTCCGCACAATTTCGGATGACGCGGCTCTTGTAATATCAAGTATGGTCCCAATAGACTTACTTGCTAAAGAAGCGCAAAATATTTTTAGAAGTAGGCAGAGTGCGGAATGGTCACCTTCAGCCAGACGGGTGGCAACTGCAGAAGCCAGGCGATCAAGCCTAGCAGAATGGCAATCACGCTGGGCAGCATCGCAGAAGGGCAGATGGACCTTCAAGCTTATCCCGGACTTACACACATGGGTAAACAGGCGACACGGCGAAGTCACTTTCGAACTGACCCAGCTCCTTAGCGGCCATGGATGTTTCAGGTCATACCTGTTCCGATTTGGACACGAGTCCAGTGCGGAATGCACCCTGTGTAGACAAGGCATACAAGAAAGCCCTGAACATGTGACTTTTTACTGCATGAGGTTTACCAACGAGAGGCAAAGGCTAACGGCAGTCTTTGGAGAAGAGCCCACACCTTCCAACCTGGTAAAATTGATGGTCACATCCCAATTGGCGTGGTCGGCGGTGTGCACATATGCTGCATCAACGATGAGCAAACTGCGAGAGCTGGAGAGAGAGCGCAATACTGGAGGGGCATAGGCAGCCCACTACAGACCTGCGAAGCAATACCACAAGGCAGTCCCGAAGGATCCCTGTAGTAAAACAAATTCTTCTTTTCATTTCTTCTTCCTGTCTATATCTGTCTATATCTTTTGTCATTTTGTATATAATTTTGTTTCCTACCCTAAATACAAATAAATGAATTAAAAAAAAAAAAAAACACATACACATACACATACACATACACATACACATACACATACACATACACATACACATACACATACACATACACATACACATACACATACACATACACATACACATACACATACACATACACATACACATACACATACACATACACATACACATGAGTTTTCTTCTCACCAAGTACGGTCGCGTAGTCCAAGTCGTTCCGAAATCACGTCAAATAAAGGAGCTTCCTGCGATCTGAGAATATACACATTTGTGAACCACAGTCGGTTAGGGGTGGTGCTACATACCCAAACACGCGGTCTCAATCGGGAGCCACTGCTCCAACTGGTCTACCTTCACTGCCGGTGCCCAGCACTGCACAGGGGCGGCCAGACGGGGGGGTTGAGTTCCTTTTCCCGCCTCTCACTTTCATCCTGTGTGGGTGTGGGTGAGAAAGTTTAGGAATTTCTCCCGCTCCTACGCCAAATTTGCTTTGCGCTCGATAGCATCAGCTGTTCAGTAGTGTTGGCCAACGCATTCGGACACAGCTGATTCTGGTAGCAGACACTGTAAGCTTACAGCCCGTAACAGCGTACATAAGCGGTGCATACTTTCAGGCTGCACCATTTGGCGAACGTTGGAATTTTTCTTTTTTTTAAAAACTTCCTAAATTGCGAATCTACTGGGAAACTCGATATTTAGAGTGATAACGGCTTCAGCCGCTGCCATCATTGGCTCCTGCCGCTAAGGCAATGCCGGGCAGTCAAATGGAGTACGAAGAGAACGGGCAAAGGGCTTCTGCTAGGCGTGTTTTAATACCGCCAGATCAGCCGAGCCAATGGTCAACTCAAACCGCTTGGTCAGCCGATCCCAACGAAGATGCCGTCCCACAGCAGCCGAGTCAGATAAACGAAATATGCGAGCCAGATGATACCAAAAACGAAGACCTAGGTATTCTACTCCGGTCAATGGTAAAAAAATCAGGTGAGCTAGCTAAAGCACTGCGAAACGCCAGATATGTGAACAATGATATGAAGGACCAAGCCCAGCGAGTCTTTGCGTTAAACAAGTCTGCGCTATCAGCATTCGCAATCCTTAAAAAAAAGGAGAGTACCATGAGTGTGCAGACACAGTGGACACCACAAGAAAGCAGCAGAACAAAGCTGGCAGACCGGAAAGCTACTCACAAAGGTACACGGGTAAATAAGACCGAGAGCAAGGCACAGCACGATCACAAAGTTCACCAGGAATGGAAAACTGTGGAGCCTAAAACAAAAAGAAGGGCTCAATTGAAGCACAAACCAGATGCTATAATTCTGCATAGCACTGAAGGGGTCTCATATAGCGATATGCTCAAAATGGTAACCAGAAGCCAAGATGAAAAAATGAAAGCCGTTGGAGGTAATGTTACCAAGGTGAGGCGCACAGCGAATGGCGACTTACTACTTGAGCTAAATAAGGGAAGAGCAGACAGCCTTCATAAGCTTAAAGAAGATATTGGCAATGTGCTGGGCGCCAAGTTCGAAACTCGCGCTCTTACAGAGAACATAAGGCTGGAAATACTAGACCTAGACAACGAGACAACCGTGGACGAGATAGTAGCAGCCTTTTCTACCAAGTTGAAAATTGATCTAGAGCCAGGCGCTGTCAAAAGTCTCCGCCCATCATACCGCGATACCCAGAAAGCGCTCATATGTGTTCCGGCAGCAACCGCAGAGACAATCCTGAAGGCCAATAAAATTACAGTGGCATGGTCAGTGTGTCGAATCAGAGTTAATAATGCCCCAGTTAGATGCTACAAATGCCTAAAAACTGGTCACGTCGCTGCCAAATGCAATAGTGACGTTGACAGAAGTGGCTGGTGCTTAAAATGCGGAACCAGCGGGCATAAAATTCGGGACTGCTGTAATGAGGCCAAATGTTTTCTATGTGCAGCAGAAGGACTGACTGCACTCTCACATATAGCTGGCAGCCAACGATGCCCCTCCGCAAACGGGCGGTCATCCAACGAGACCCGTAAGCATAAAAATGATGATTAAGTTTATCCAGCTTAATCTAAATCATTGCTGGGCAGCCCATGAGCTGCTATCACAGACGGTGGGTGAGTCTAGCACAGACATAGCCATTATAAGTGAACCATTTAAGGCCAGAACTCGAGACAACTGGTCCTGCAGTATTTCCGGGAAGGCAGCGATCTGGGCTTGTGGAACGCCGTCACTACTGCAGCGCTCCGTTCTAAACAAGGAGCACTATGTCAGGGCAAACATAAGTGGACACTGGGTCTACAGCTGTTACTTGCCACCAAGTCTGAACATCCAAAGCTTCAGTGATGCCTTAGACGACCTTGCGGCAGACGCACGTACCCGCAGTCCAGTTATAATAGCTGGGGATTTCAACGCCTGGGCTGTTGAATGGGGTAGCAGTCTAACCAATGCAAAAGGTAGAGCGCTTTTAGAGGCATTTGCGACACTTAATATAGCTTTGCTTAATGTAGGATCCCAGAATACCTTCAATAGAGCGGGACTTGGATCGGTAATAGACCTGACTTTCGTCAGTGATAGTCTTTATAGGTCATCTAGCTGGGAAATCGCTAATGTATACACTGCAAGTGACCATGAAGCCATACTTTTTTCGGTCGGGGAAGCACAGCTTGCACCTGTAAGACTTTCTAGCACCGATAAAGCCTACAAGTCCGGAACATTGAACGTGCAGGCATTTTCAACATTTATTGAGAGGGCCCAATTCTCGCGGAACTCGGCTAGCGTGATGGCCGAACAGCTCTATAGCAACCTGGACGCAGCCTGCAGTGCCAGCATGACGCAAATAAAGAATTACAGGAGACATCATCAACCTGTATTCTGGTGGAGCAGCGACATTGGCGACATTCGCCGGAAATGTATTGCAGCAAGGCGGCGCTACACAAGAGCGAGAAGAAGGACGGATGGTTCATGGACACAGCTTCATGAAGAGTATAGCGTGGCCAGGAAAACCCTGAAGCTTGCAATCGCACGCTCAAAACGGGAAGCTTTTCTGAAACTTTGTGACTCAGCAGACCGTGACCCCTGGGGACGAGCATATAAAATCGTAGTTAAACGCATCTACAGCAACAAGAAGACTGCACCGCTTGAGTACGAGGAGGCAGCCAGGGTAGTAGACCACCTATTTCCGACCAGGATCGTAACGCTATCTCAAAGATGCCAAGTTCTAGTTGAACATTATGAAATTGATCCTGTAACATGTGACGAAGTTCTCGCTATTGCCAGGTGTCTCGAGCCCAACAAGGCCCCAGGCCCGGATTCTATTCCTAACCGCGCATTAAGGTTGGCGATGGTACTACGCCCCGACCCATTTGCAGAAACATACTCGCAGTGCCTGCGTGAAGGAGTGTTTCCCAGAAGGTGGAAATCGCAAAACCTAGTGCTAATTCCAAAGCCAGGGAAACCTACAGGGGAGGCATCGTCTTATAGACCGATTTGTCTAGTCGACTCCATGGGTAAGGTACTAGAGAAATTAATATATAACAGGCTGAATGACGCCATTCAGGCTGGAGGCGATCTATCCCCAAATCAATATGGATTTCGGAAGGCGCGTTCTACCACTGATGCAATAAACAAAGTGGCAAATATTGCCTCGAACGCTATAGATGGCGTCCGGTGGAAGGGAGGCAACAAAAAATATTGCCTGGTGGTAACCCTAGATATCAAAAACGCATTTAACTCCGCAGACTGGGGATGCGTTCTAGACTCCGTAAGCCACTTCAGAGTCCCCGCATACCTTCAAGCCATTATTTGGAGCTATTTTGCGGATAGGCAACTGAGATATGCCACCTCAACAGGACCAGAAGTACGCAGTGTGTCCGCAGGAGTCCCCCAGGGGTCAGTCTTGGGCCCCCTGTTATGGAACACCATGTACGACGGACTTCTAAGGCTCAGCATGCCCCAAGGGTGTGAAGTTGTGGGATATGCAGACGACGTCGCACTAGTGGTTGTTTCCAAAGAGCTGCATAACGTCGAAGAAGCTGCAAACACGGCATTGAACAGAATTACAGAGTGGCTGAGCTCAGTAAGTTTGACTCTGGCTGCCCACAAGACCGAGGCGGTGCTTATCTCCAGCAGGAAAAGGGTCGAAACTGCGAAAATACAGGTAGAAGGTACTACCATCGTATCAAAAAGAGCCTTACGATACCTCGGCGTATGGATAGATACACGGCTATCATTCCGTGAACACCTCTCGCATCTCCAGCTTAAGGCTTCAGAATCGATGCGAGCTCTCTCTCGCATCATGTTAAACACAAGAGGACCCAAACAGGGGAGACGCGTGTTATTGATGAGCGTGACCAGATCAATTATATTGTATGCAGCACCAATTTGGGCGCACGCCATGACTGTTCCGAGCTATAGCAGAGGCATAAGATCAACATATCGCCTCTGCGCTTTACGAGTATGCAGCGCATTCCGCACAGTCTCGGACGATGCGGCATTAGTAATAGCAGGAATGGTGCCAATTGATCTGCTTGTGAATGAACAGGCAACCATCGCAAATGAAGTGGGTGGAGGAGTAAGCAAAAAGGAGGCTCGGGTGGCGGCCAAAAACGAAACCCAAACACTTTGGCAATCTCGCTGGGACCAATCGGAGAAAGGAAGATGGACGCATCGCCTTATTCCCGACATTAGTCGATGGACGGCAAGAAGGCATGGAGAGGTCAACTACTACTTGACGCAAGCCCTTAGTGGTCATGGTTGTTTTCGTCAATACCTACACAGGTTTGGCCACGAAGCGGAGCCAACATGCCCATGCGGAGAAGGATTCGATGAGGACGCAGAGCATGTGCTGTTTACCTGTAGCCTTTTTGCCAGAGACCGGCAAAATTTATTTACTAATATCGGCAATCCATTATGCGTGGGAAACTTCACAGATCAAATGATGGCAAGTCCAAGCAATTGGAACGCCATCAACGCTTTTGTAGGCATAGTTATGCGCAGCCTGCGCGTAGCTGAACGCCAAAGATCGGGCGCACTCTAAACTCTGCCAACACCTTTGCGAAGCACTGCCTCAACGCCGTTCCACAAAGGACAGCAGATTTAAAGTCTATCCCAAGTATATGTTTCTTTTGTTAGTTCCTTTTTGTTAATGTTTGTTAAATAATTGTACATTGTACATAGTATAAACTGAGTTATTAAATGAAATAAAAAAAAAAAAAAACACATACACATACACATACACATACACATACACATACACATACACATACACATACACATACACATACACATACACATACACATACACATGGAACACACACAACTGCGAAACTTACAAGTGCGTCAGAGTACTGAGGCTCCGTAGTTTTTTCCTCTTTCGGTGGTTTCCGCGACTCTAGAAATATTACAAATACAAACAGAGTGCTTTAAATTGGACTTCGAAGCTTACCACTGCACGGATTCCCTGCACTCCAGCTGGTGGTCCCCATTCTGCCACTTTTTTGGTTGGCAGGCCGGCCAAGTCAACCCCAGGAACAAGGGGGAGCGGCGAGGGGGAACTAGCCACTCTTTTTTCCCGCCTCTCGCAACTTTTATTGTGTGGGTGAGAAAAATTTTGCCAAATTTCTCCACTTTCTTTCCACCGCGTTGCAGCAACAAATTCAAACAGCTGTGATCGCAGTGTTGATCAGCGCCAAAAGCTCAAACTGAGCCGCCCTGGCAGGTGGCGCCACACTGCAGTCTCGTTTGAACCGGGAAAAAAGCGCCACTTTTTTCCCGCGAATTTCCGAATTCAAAATCAACCGAGGCGCTGGCGCCAAAATTTACATCTTGAGAGATGGAGCGTTTTGTCCTATCAATGGATCACCAAGCTCGCTGCGACGAAGCATTGGTGCAAGATACGGATGCAGCATTTGCTAAGCGGCCAAAAATTATGCGTTCGCCGCCTGGCAAGGCAATTCTCGTGGAGACTGAGACGTTGGCGATCCACGCTAACCGATCAGGAATGGATGGAACACCGGCAATGGCTCCCAGCAGCCCGGAGACTACCATTTCTCCAAAAATGGTATCCAATGTGGTAGAGCTAAATGAGCTGGGCTCGCTCATTTGGGAAATGGACACGATGTTCAATAAAGGAGACGATGGCAAAAAACCGATACGCCACATAAATCTCGGCACTAAAAATGCCATAGTGCGAATGAAGGATCTACATGAAGCATTATGCCACATAATAATCGGCAACAAATCGGTGGTAAAGTCGACAAGGAGCGAAATCGCCACTCAAACGTCGCCTCTGAATGCTAGCCAATCCAGAAGCGATGCAAAAAAAATAAATTTGGCAGGAAACACCCCCAAACGCCAGAGAGAGGAAGCAATTGCCCAGCGCAATACCCCTCCAAAGCGGCAGCGTGCAATGGCACAGAACACCACACGCGGCGATCCGGAGCCAGGCAATCTGCAGAAAGCCACCACGCCCAAACCGCAGGCAGCTCATGGAGCTGAGGAATGGCAGACCGTCTCGCGAAAGAGAATGAGTAAGCCACCTTTGAGGAAAGCCAGACCGGAGGTTATCCTAATCAAAGCAAATGAGGGCTGCACATATGCCGAAATTTTAAGCTTGGTCACTAGAAGGCCAGATGGCAAGCTCGATGAAGTTAAAAATAATGTCAAGATTTACTCCTCGAACTCAAGGGGGGTGGAAAGGCCAACAGCAAAAAGTTGACTGAGGATTTGTGCCAGGTTCTGGGCCAACAAGCTTCAGTTCGAGCAGCCGGAGCAGAGGCATGGCTTGAAATGCGTAACCTCGATCACTTAGCATCAGAAGACGAAATAAGAAAGTCAATGCAAATGAAAATTGGCGATGATGCCGGGCAAGTGACTATAAGGGGCCTGCGTAAGTCCTTCAGAGGCAAACAGATGGCCATTCTAAGTATGCCGCGTACTATAGCAGCTACGCTGCTAAAAGAAGGCTCTATACAAATTGGCTGGGACATGTGTCCGATTCGCGAGAGGCAAGCCCAAAAAAGATGCTACAAGTGCCTATGCTTCGGGCACAAAGCAGAAAATTGCACTAGTGCCATAGACCGCACAAACTGGTGTCTTAGATGCGGGCAGACCGATCACAAAGCAGCCGCATGCAACAACAAGCCAGTTTGCTTTAACTGCGTAGACGCAAAACGCACAGATGCGAGCCACTACACTGGTAGTCGCCGTTGCCCACTGGTAACCGCAGGTGAGCAAGTCGCCAGTAAGAAATGATGAAGATTTTACAACTAAATCTAAACCACTGCGGGGCGGCGCAAGATCTCTTGGAGCAAACTATACGCGAACTAAACGTGGATGTGGCAGTAATAAGCGAGCCTTATAAGACTAGAACTGGATGTTTCTGGGCTGCGGATAGAACATCTAAGGCAGTCATATGGACCTGCAGTAGCAGAGCGCCGGCCGCAGAGGCTGTATATTCCTCTGACGGCTTTGTGTGCGCAAAACTAGGCGATATTTGGCTATATAGCTGCTACCTACCACCTAGCCTCAGTTTGGAAGAGTTTGAACGTAGGCTCGACAACCTCGCTGCGCACGCAAGGGGTAAAAGAAAAGTCGTTATTGCTGGAGACTTTAATGCATGGTCCCACGAATGGGGAAGCAGCTCAACAAATGCACGAGGACGCAGCCTGCTTGAAGCTTTTGCCACACTAGATCTGGCGATTTTAAATACAGTTACAAGCTACACTTTTACCAGAGCGGACTACGGGTCAGTGATTGATGTGACTTTTGCCAGCAGCCAGATTGCAAGCGCCATACATTGGGAGCTAAGCAGCCACTACACTGCCAGCGACCACATGGCCATTATTTGTAATATTGGCAGTCGAGCCCAACAAGCCGCAGTGCAAGAAAAACGAAAAATGTACAGAGTTGATGCGCTAAACCCTGAAGTATTCGCATCATCACTAGTGATCCCAGAACTAACTGGAGATGCCAACAAGCATGCAGAAATGATCATGGAATCTGTAGTTGCAGCTTGCGATTGCAGCATGCCCATCCGCAGAACTCATAGCAGGCACCATCCCCATGTATACTGGTGGACCGACAATATCGCCGAGGCCCGGAAAAAATGCCTGCGCGCAAGGCGCGCGTATCAAAGAGCGCGAGGCAGCATCACCTCTCCACATCTCGGGGATGAACTCGCAAGCAGACGCCGCGAACTAAAACGCGCCATAAAGGAGAGCAAACGCCGTTGTTTCCTTCAATTATGCGATGAAGCGTCGAGCGACATTTGGGGCATGGCGTATAAAATAACCGTTAAAAAGCTGAAAGCAGTCAGACCCGCTGCACCAAGCGAGGGCCACATGGCGAATATAGTGCAAACGCTCTTTCCCGCTACCTCATATATGGCTCCCAGGGAAATGCTGCAAATGGATCACACTGATCGCACAAGTGTCAGCACAGATGAGCTACTAGCGGCTGTTGCACAAATGCATGACCAAAAAGCGCCCGGTCCGGACGCGATCCCCAACAAAGCGCTTAAACTAGCAGTGCGACTCCAGCCTGACAAGTTTACCCAGGTGTACTCCAAATGCTTTGAGGAATGCATTTTCCCAGACATTTGGAAAGAACAAGATCTAGTGCTAATACCAAAGCCAAACAAGCCGCAAGATGATCCGTCTGCATACAGACCACTCTGCATGTTAGACTCTGCAGCCAAACTGCTAGAAAAACTCATCTGCACGAGACTGGAGAGTGCGATTGCTGTAGCTGGTAATCTCTCGCCGATGCAATTCGGTTTCCGCAAGGCCAAATCGACAATACACGCATTGGCAACAGTTGTTGAAATAGCTAAAAAAGCAATTGAAGGACAGCGATGGAAAAACGGTGGTAAAAAATACTGCCTAGTAACCACACTTGATGTGAAAAACGCCTTCAACACAGCTAACTGGAGCCGCATTATCGAGGCTCTAAGTATGTTTCACGTGCCTATCCCGCTCATTGCCTTAGTAAAGGATTATTTCCGTAATCGCAAGCTACGATATAGCACAAATAGTGGCGATCGTTATCATGAAGTACGAGGTGGAGTTCCACAGGGCTCGGTGCTTGGCCCGATCTTGTGGAATGCTATGTATGACGGCATCCTACGAATAAGCCTCCCGACTGACTGCCATATCATCGGTTTTGCAGATGACGTGGCTCTCATAGTGGTGGCAAAGCAGCTCGCAGAAGCAGAAGAAAAGACGGTCACATCGATTGGCCTAGCAAAACAGTGGCTTGCGAACGCAGGACTGGAACTTGCAGACCAGAAAACGGAAGCAGTTCTTATCAGCAGCAGAAAAACGGTAGAGCAGGCAAAAATTGTGCTAGACACATGCACAATCCATACAGCTAGAGCAATCCGGTACCTAGGTGTTTTCTTGGATACACGCCTCTGTTTCCGAGAACACATGGGGTACGCGAGTGCAAGAGCGGCTGAACTGGGAAGATCCCTGAGCCGAATCATGCTCAACACACGAGGCCCGGGACAATCTCAACGACTATTACTGATGAACGTCGTCAGGTCGACCATGCTCTACGGCGCGCCAGTATGGGCGGACGCGATGCAAACGAAGTCATACAGACGAGGATTAGAGGCAACATACCGTCTTGGGGCTCTTCGCGTATGCCGTGGCTTCCGCACAATTTCGGATGACGCGGCTCTTGTAATATCAAGTATGGTCCCAATAGACTTACTTGCTAAAGAAGCGCAAAATATTTTTAGAAGTAGGCAGAGTGCGGAATGGTCACCTTCAGCCAGACGGGTGGCAACTGCAGAAGCCAGGCGATCAAGCCTAGCAGAATGGCAATCACGCTGGGCAGCATCGCAGAAGGGCAGATGGACCTTCAAGCTTATCCCGGACTTACACACATGGGTAAACAGGCGACACGGCGAAGTCACTTTCGAACTGACCCAGCTCCTTAGCGGCCATGGATGTTTCAGGTCATACCTGTTCCGATTTGGACACGAGTCCAGTGCGGAATGCACCCTGTGTAGACAAGGCATACAAGAAAGCCCTGAACATGTGACTTTTTACTGCACGAGGTTTACCAACGAGAGGCAAAGGCTAACGGCAGTCTTTGGAGAAGAGCCCACACCTTCCAACCTGGTAAAATTGATGGTCACATCCCAATTGGCGTGGTCGGCGGTGTGCACATATGCTGCATCAACGATGAGCAAACTGCGAGAGCTGGAGAGAGAGCGCAATACTGGAGGGGCATAGGCAGCCCACTACAGACCTGCGAAGCAATACCACAAGGCAGTCCCGCAGGATCCCTGTAGTAAAACAAATTCTTCTTTCCATTTCTTCTTCCTGTCTATATCTGTCTATATCTTTTGTCATTTTGTATATAATTTTGTTTCCTACCCTAAATACAAATAAATGAATTAAAAAAAAAAAAAAACACATACACATACACATACACATACACATACACATACACATACACATACACATACACATACACATACACATACACATACACATACACATACACATACACATACACATACACATACACATACACATACACATACACATACACATACACATACACATACACATACACATACACATACACATACACATACACATACACATACACATACACATACACATACACATACACATACACATACACATACACATACACATACACATACACATACACATACACATACACATACACATACACATACACATACACATACACATACACATACACATACACATACACATACACATACACATACACATACACATACACATACACATACACATACACATACACATACACATACACATACACATACACATACACATACACATACATTTGGTTCAGAGTTCGCGGTTGTCTTTGTGCGACAGTGTATAAATAAGGCTCCAAAGGGATCTGCAAATCGTGGAATCTGTTTAGCACTTGCTACGGAGTCTTTGGCTACGTACCACTGTTGGTGTCTACGCCACATCGCAGCTGCTGGCCAAAATTTTTTATTTGGTACCCCCATACGTTTGGACCGGTCATTGGGCCAAGGGGGGGCGGTGTTGCTCTCTTGCTTACTGGTTTTCCCGCCTCTCATCGTCTTGGACTCCTGCCTCTGCGAGTGTGTCGTGGAATTATCCGGAATTTCCCCACGCCGTTCCACATTTCTTGTTGCTGCAAGAAGCTGCTTCTTCTTCCCCGATCGTTTGTCAGCTGACTAAGGCCAGTGTTGGGCAACGCAGGCGGCGGGCTCCCATATCTGACAGAGGGCGCCAGGGAGGCTTCTGGGCGGTTCTTTCGCTAATTTTGAATTTTCAACTTTTGGAGTAACGGATAGCGCCTGGCCGTTAAACCTCGTCTGTGTAGTGCCAATCCAGTATGGTTGGTGCGAATGCTTGAAGAGGCTGTTTTCAGGAAGAGCTCGCGTCTGGGCCGGACTCCGCCTCGGGTTACGGCTCCACCAGAGAATGGCCCGCAAATAATTGTGGCACCAGCGTCAACGCAAATGGTCGAGTGCACGGAAGCGGCACCGGTAGCTCCACCGGCATCGAATATCCCTGAGCTCGACGAATTGGGTAAGCTCCTTGGCGATTTAGTAGAGGTGTTCATGACAAAGGCGGTCCGCCACGTCAACGTCAACACCAAACAGGCGATCACAAGGATGAAGGAGCTGCAAGAACTCCTGTGCCAAAAGGTGTTTGACGGCCAGCTGACCGTATGTAATGAGAGAAAGTCTGCTGAGCCAGATCAAGCGCCCGGCGAGGCCAAGGCCATAAGTAGACTTCGTGGAAAGCCCCCACTTGGCGATTCTCCTAAACGCCCAAGAGATGAAGTGGTGACTCAAAGCTGTGTGCCAGCGAAAAAGCAAAAAAGTGCACATATTAGGGAGATTGGAACTGCAAAAGAGCCTGCTGCTGACGGTGCCGAATGGCAGGTAGTAGCACCAAGGCCGAGAAGGCATCCAAAGCAGAGGCAGCGGCCAAATGCTATTATTGTCGAAAAGAAGGGCAACATGTCATATAGTGACATTCTAAAGCTAGTGACGCGTAGCGAGGATGCGAAGCTTAAAGCCGTCGGTGAATGTGTCCAAAAAGTAAGAAGAACAGCAAGTGGCGACCTTCTTCTAGAGTTAAAAGGCAGTGCCGATAATTTGGAGCAAATTAAAGGAGATATAGATGTGGCGCTGAATGGCAAGGCCGAAGCCCATACCCTCACCCACCGTACCCGGCTGGAGATTCTAGATATGGATGATAATACAACAGTAGACGAGATCATCAATGCGATTTCTGCTGAACTGAGCATAAGTCTACCCCATGATGCTGTAAAGAGTCTGCGTCCGCTGCGCTCGGGGACTCAGAAAGCCATTCTGTGCATCCCAGCACACGTAGCGGAGATTCTGCTTAAAGTTGGTACCATCAAAGTCGTTTTTAACGTATGCAGGATTCGCATCAATGAGACCCTAGTGAGGTGCTATAAGTGCCTGGAAATTGGGCATATCGCAGCCAGGTGCAACAGGCGAGTGGACAGGAGCAAGTGGTGCCTGAGATGTGGGCAGAACGACCACAAGATAAAAGAGTGTCGCAACAAGGCTAAATGTTTTTTGTGCCTAGAAAAGGGCTTTGACCAGTTGGACCATGTTTCCGGGGGTCAGAATTGCCCTGCACGGACCAAGCAAAGTCCCAAGACGGTGTCCCACCACAAAAAAGATTAGATTTTTACAGATAAATCTAAACCATTGTGAGGCGGCGCAATCATTGTTAGAGCAAACGGTGCTTGAGCTAAACACAGACGCGGTGTTAATTAGCGAACCTTATAGGTGTAGCGAAGACAGTAACTGGAGCAGGAGTCTCTCATTAAAGGCGTCTATCTGGACGTGCAACGTGCGGGCGCAGTGTTGCTCGCAGAATCCTGTGTGGGCAGCACTTTGTGCGTGCTCATATAAATGACTTTTGGGTCTACAGCTGCTATTTGCCACCAAGCCTCTCTCTGGAAAGCTATAGTAGGTCATTGGACGAGTTGATTACGGATATAAGAAACCACAACCGTGTTATTGTTGGCGGGGATTTCAACGCGTGGGCTGTAGAGTGGGGCAGCCCCCTTACCAATGCTAGAGGGAGTGTACTTTTAGAGGCGTTTGCTGCCGTAGACGTTGTCTTGCTTAACAGTGGCTCCCAATTTACCTTCAGGCGCGCAGGCATGGGATCAATTATTGATCTCACTTTCGCCAGCAGTGGCCTTTATCCATCATCGTCATGGAAAATAAGCGATACGTATACTGCAAGTGACCACGAGGCTATCGTTTTTGCGGTGGAGGAAACCGGCCGCCCAACAAATGCTCCTGAGACTCAACATAAAAGATATAAGGTAAACACGCTTAACTTGCAGGAATTTACAGCTGCACTCAATAGCTGCGAATGGGGACAGGAGGAAGCGGAGGTTATGGCTCATCATCTCTCCAATATGGTCGAGAGAGCATGCGATGCGGGCATGCAGCAATGTGGTGCATACACGAGGCACCACAAGTCCGTATACTGGTGGAACCAAAATATTAGCGAATTGCGGAAAAAATGTCTTGCAGCCAGGAGACGATACCAAAGGACTAGACGCCGGGATGCTGAAAACTGGCCGCAGCTGCGGCACGATTTTAGCTTGGCAAGGACAATGTTAAAGCACACTATTTGGGCCACTAAGAGGGAAATTTTTCTAAGACTGTGCGACTCAGCAGAGCAAGACCCCTGGGGGAAGGCGTATAAAATCGTCGTAAAGCGCATATATGCAAATAGGCAGCGCACACCCCTAGAAGCGGAGCAACTCAGCTCTATAGTCACGGAATTATTCCCGCACAGAGAAAACTCACTAGATAGTAGACGTCCCGCCACACCAGCAGCAGGAAGTTATGTCACTGACCCTTTGTCAATGCAGGAAATTGTGGCTGCAACAAGCGCACTAAAGCCGGGCAAGGCACCAGGACCAGATGCCATCCCCAACCGGGCCCTCAAGCTGGCAATGGCGCTGCGCCCAGACGCATTTTTGGAGGCATACAATAAATGTCTATATGAAGGAGTTTTCCCCAGGATCTGGAAACGGCAAAAATTGGTTCTGATCCCGAAACCAGGGAAACCAACAGACACGGCCTCATCATACAGGCCCATCTGCCTGGTGGATACTATGGGCAAAGTTCTAGAGGGTCTTATATGTACCCGGCTTCACAGAACTATAAGTGCCGGAGGGGACTTATCGTCCAATCAATTTGGTTTTCGCAAAGCCAAATCGACGGTCGACGCCATTGGCAAGGTTGTCAGCATAGCCGCGACAGCCATAGAAGGCACTCGATGGAAGCACGGGACGAAGAAGTACTGTCTGATTGTCACGCTAGATGTCAGAAATGCTTTCAATACTGCAGACTGGGGGTGTATTTTGGATTGCCTACACAACTTTGGAGTTCCAGAGTATCTACGCGCAATCATCTGGAGCTACTTCGAAGACAGGCAACTGTGCTTCAGTTCAACGAACGGCCAATCAACATACTCGGTTTCTGCAGGGGTAACCCAAGGCTCCGTTCTGGGGCCACTGTTGTGGAACATTATGTACGACGGGATCCTTCGCTTGAATCTGCCGGCGGACTGCGAAACTGTGGGATACGCTGACGATGTCGCTCTGGTCATTGTGGCAAAAGAAGTCGCGAAAGCAGAGGCGTTGGCGAGCGAGGCGATCTTGCTCATCACAGAGTGGCTGCGTTCGGTGGGCCTACAACTTGCAGCACAAAAAACAGAGATTGTCCTAATAAGCAGCAGGAAACGGGTTGAGACGGCATCGGTCAGTGTGGAGGGCTCCATCATATGCTCGAAGCGGGCTATGCTTTCGAGAACATCTGCAGCATGTGCACGTAAAGGCTTTGGAGTCAGCGAGGGCATTATCAAGAATCATGCTGAATACACGTGGCCCCAGACAAGAAAGACGGCTACTACTCTCTAGCATTACAACATCGATCATTCTCTACGCGGCACAGGTATGGACAGAGGCAGTAAAGACTGAGAGCTATACCAGAGGTATCCGGGCAGCATATCGTCTCAGTGCGCTAAGAGTATGTTGCGGGTTCAGGACCATCTCCGACGACGCCGCACTTGTTATTGCGGGAATGGTTCCGATCGAGCTACAGGTAGAGGAAGCTCGACTAGTAGCATCTTCGCCCGAGGATGGGCCATCTAGGAGAGAGAAGAGGGCTGATGGTAGAAGGAGAAGCATAGCCACATGGCAGCGGAGATGGGATGAATCCTCCAAAGGGCGTTGGACCCATAGATTGATTCCTTACGTGTGTGCGTGGCTTGGTAGGCAACACGGTGCCGTAAATTTCCACCTTACGCAAATTATCAGTGGGCACGGCTCTTTTAGGTATTACCTACACCGCTTCGGACACGACGCATCCCCCTTCTGCCCGAACTGCGGGGACGGCGTCATCGAGGATGCAGAGCACGTCCTGTTCGTATGCAACCGCTTCTCTGACGAACGTCAAATGCTATCCCAAAAAGTGGGTACCACCCTCACAGTTGGTAACCTGATAGAGGAGATGATTTCGAGTCAACATAAGTGGGATGCGGTAAACTCCTTCGCGGCTAGTGTGATGCGCGATCTGCGATTAACCGAACGCCGGAGGGCAGGTGTGGAGGCACGACAATAAAAACAACACGGCTGCTGTGAAGCATTACCTTTCGCCCGTCCCGCAGCAGTTCTTGTCATTTTTTTCTTTTATATTACTGTAGTGTACGTATTGTATCTTAATGTATTGTACGTATACAGTATGTATGCTGCCTCACTGTCAGATGTTAATAAATTTGTTAAATAAATAGAATTAAAAAAAAAAAAAAATAATACACATACACATACACATACACATACACATACACATACACATACACATACACATACACATACACATACACATACACATACACATACACATACACATACACATACAGATTAAACGGTCATCACCTGAAATTAAAGTCGTTTTGGTGGCGCCCGGTATTACAGTGTTTATGCCTACTCACAGTTGCCCACTGGTCCGCCATTCTATCACTGCTGGCTGGGATTCCGAACTCCAGAGCGTTTTTTGCCGGTCGCTGGGTCATTGTTCCTGGGCCTGCCCGAGGGAAGGGGGGAGTTATTCTTCTTTTCCCGCCCATCCGCAGCTCCAGTGGTATTGGTGAGGTGGACTTTCTCACTTTCACTTTTACCAGTTGTGCTGTGCTTCTTTTGGCACGCGCAGAAAAATACCAGCTGCTTTTATGTTTGCCATACATCGAAAATAATTAAACTGATGCGTTAACAGCACCTGTCTGGAGCACCCATACCCCCAAAACAGCTGACCAAAATTCAAGCCTCTGCTGTTAAGGATTTTTTTTTTGCATACTTTCAGGCTGTTTCTGTTATTCGTCTTAGCAGACACTCTGATAGTAGCAGAGTTCTAAGCGCGCGGCGGCAAACGGTCTGCTTGGCGTCGGGGCAGAGCTTCAGCCGCTAGTGCAATAGCCCTGAGTTCGGCCCCCACCTTTGGAAATCTTATTTTCCAATTTACTGTTTTTAAAACAGTTTATTTAAAATAAATTAAAATTCCCATAGAGTATTTGCTATATCTTCTATATTTTCCATATAATTTCTGCCAAACTCTACCTGAATTTGCGCATTTCAAATTTTCCACGCTAATTGTTCATTGTCTAGCGCCGTTAAAAGGGGGCAATTGTTCATCGTCTCCGCCGAGTTGGAGCGGCATAACTCCCAGCGTTAAGGCAAGAGGAAATACTTGCCCTACGAGGGAAATTGCCTCCAATAATACGCGGCTAAGGCAATATTAAAGAGGACGCCGCCACCGCGCCGTGAACATGCGGCAGGACCTAGTGTTCCCGCCTCATCGGCGTTAGTGGCAGCATCAGGCGCGGTCGTAGCAGGAGAAACATACGATGCAACGCCGAAAAGGCAGAGAAGCCCATCTGTTGGGACCGAGGAAGACGATGGCCAGGCAGCCAAAAACGGGGCTGGCACGAAAAAAAGCAAGGTGGAGCAGTTGCGATCTACTTGCAGCGAATTAGAAGAAATGGGCCATATTCTGGCCTCAATTGCTACACGTTACAGCAGAGAGAAGGATGCTAGTGGGAAAATTAACCGCAGCATCACAAATGAGTTCAGAGAGAAGGTAGCAAGGCTGCAAGAAATGCACGCAGCGGTGGGGGCTCTATTGCAAAGCCAAGGGCCGATTCGAAGCGGCCCGCCATCGAAGCGGGACAAGCATTGCCAAACGTCTCCAGTTGAACGCTTACCGATAGTAAATCGTCAGGCGGCGAGCCAGCATCTGCGGAAGGTACAGCAACGTCAGAAGACACCCAGGCTTCAGCAGCCACAACAACATCAGAGTCAAGCCAATCTACCTAGATTCCAACAACAAGCCATGCAGCAGTTGCAACAGTCTGGTGGAAAAGCCCCTAATAGCATCAATACTGCCGAGGCAGGCAAGGCCAGCGACTTGCAACCAGTGGGAGCCAAGAGGATCAAGAATAAGCAACCAAAACGCTATAAAGAGCGTCCGGAAGCCATTTTGATAGAGCCCAGCAACGGTCAGAGCTATAGAGACGTGCTTGCACTGGTCACAAGACGCAGCGACGGGCAACTGCAGCATGCCCAGGGAAACGTCCGCAAAGTGCGCCGTACTGCCAAAAACAAGCTGCTATTGGAACTAGGAGGTGACTGCCCTAACCCCCAGTCTCTAAGGGACGAGTTCCCACAGGTCCTTGGCGACAAGGCCGGTGTTAAGGTTTTATCGCCCATGAAATCGGCGATAATCCGGGATTTGGACGATCTGGTGGAGCCTCACCACATCCTGGAGGCCATCGAAAAACAAGCCGATATCGAGGCTGGGTCGTGCTCTGTTAGAAGCCTGAAGCCTAGCTATAACGGAACCTTCACAGCGATCATCACGGCGCCCGAAAGAATGATGACGAAAGTCCTACAGTTGAGTAAGCTACTAGTCGGCTGGAACAGCTGCAGAGTTAAGGCTATCGAAGACCCTCCCATGAAATGCTATCGTTGCCTAGAGTTTGGTCACATAGCAACCAACTGTAGCAACACAGTCGATAGATCGAACTGTTGTTTTAGATGCGGAGAACCTGGGCACTGAGCAGCGGACTGTGGCGAGGCCCCGTCATGTTACCTCTGCCGATCTAACGGAGAGAGCGACACCAGACACCATGCTGGCAGTTCAAAGTGTCCACTTAGATGGGGAAGGAGGATGCAGAACAAACATAAATGACGAAACTAAGGTTTATCCAGCTCAACCTGACTCACTACATCGCAGCTCAGGATTTGCTAAACCAGACGGTGAGAGAACAGCTTGTTGACGTCGCACTACTCAGCGAACCCTACAAGCATAAGGAGCAGGCAACATGGATATCAGACGCCTCCGGCAAGGCAGCAATATGGCTATGTGGAGCTAGCACACTGCGTCTAGACGATATCTATTCCTCTGAGGGCTTTGTCAGAGCAAGGGTAGGTAACAACTGGCTGTATAGCTGCTACCTAGCTCCCAGCCTGCCTATAGAAAGCTTCTGTCGCACTTTAAACAACATAGTATGCGATGCCAGAGATCACCGGCAATTGGTCATCGGAGGCGACTTCAACGCATGGGCCATAGATTGGGGCAGTAGTCGCACTGACTCGCGCGGCCGTATGCTTCTTGAGTGCTTTGCATCTCTAGACATCGAGTTGCTCAACGTGGGAGCAGAACATACGTTAAGGAGGGCCGGAGTGGGGTCAATTGTCGACTTGACTTTTGCGAGCACATCGATCGCCAGAACAGCCAACTGGAGATTAAGCAACAAATATACCGCAAGCGACCATGAAGCTTTAGTATATGATGTGGGTGGCCCCGGTCAAGACCCTCATAATCAGCCCACTCTAAAAAAGGCCTATAAGACTGAGAGTCTAGACGTGAGCAGTTTCTGTAGGGTATTAAGTCGAGTGAACACAGCCAGGACAAGTAGCGCCGAAGAGACGGTCGACTTTATTATGTCAACGGTTGAACAAGCGTGCGACGCAAGTATGTCTACCAGGAAGCCGTACAAACGCCACCATGGCCCAGTGTGCTGGTGGACCAAATCGCCGAAGCACGTCGCGCATGTCACCGGGCCCGGAGGCTGTACCAGCGGGCTAGAGGGTCAGCGGACTTCCTCTGCTTGCAGCTCGCATACAAGCAACGGAGAAATGAGCTAAACAATCAGATCAGACGCAGTAAGCGTGAATGTTTTTTGTCGCTATGCGATACTGCCGAACAGGAGCCATGGGGTAAAGCATACCAAATTATTGTGAAGCGCCTGCACGCGAACAGAACACCGCCCCCAACAGACACAATTCTGGTGCGGAATATAGTCGATGCCCTATTTCCCAACATCATGGAGATAGCCAATCATTCGCAGCAATCTAACGAGCCTTTCCTGATGTCCGACAAGTGTTCAACCTCAGAGTTAGCTCAAGCCATAAGCAGACTTAAGATGAACAAAGCCCCAGGACAAAACAGTATTCCGAACAAAGCGATAAAGCCGGCCGCCGAACTTCACCCACTTTCTGTAAGATGTACAGTATATGTGAATATATTAATGTATATACATAAACATACTCAATTGTGATTGTTTGTACTTGCAACAAACTGTTACAAGTTGAGCTCTTTGTGTTAATGATTTTTGGTATGGATATACTACTTTAAATTATTTGGTCTTAATATTAGTGAATCGTTTGGTTCACTGAAGTCTAATTGGCAATTGAATGTTTTGAAGAAATCTAGTCCTTAAATTCCATCAAATGGAATTGGAAAACTTTCGTCTACTATATGGAAGTTGTGTGGAATTATGAATTCATTTTGTCTTTGTTCTATAAGGTTTAGACCTTGGGAAGTAATTGAACCTTCGCCATTTCCTGATATTTCAATTGTGTCTGTATGTTCAAAAGAATCTGTTTTTTCTTTTATTATTTATACGTCTGCACCTGTATCTAACAAGAAGGTATATGTGTTGTGTGTATTTTCGTTTTTAATTTTGATGAAAATACTTAGGCTAAGACTGAATATGTATAGATTTACAGTTTCTTCTGAATATCTGCAGGGATCTATTGGTATTCCGAATTACTTTGAGTAAATCGTACATTACCATTTCCGTTGTTATAGCTACCTCTGTTGGAATTACCTCGGTTCGAGCTGTTTCGGTTGGAATTATTTCTTCCTCGGTTGTTGTAACGTGAGTTGCCACGATATCCACCGGTATTATTATTCCTATAACGGTTATTTTGGTAATTGCCTCTACCTCGGTAATTATTTTGTCCATTTCTATTGTATTGACGGTAGTGCATGACAGAGTTTGCCTGCCCAGTTTCTGCTGTACTACTGTCTATGAACTTTGTTGTTCGTTCGTTCATGTCACGGAAAATACCTGCTTTTAGTACGTTACGTACTTGATTGTTTATGCAGTTCTTTGTTATTGCCTCTGTAGCGACTGAAAGTGTATACTTTTTAGCTATTTCGACAGATGTGCCATAGTGTATAAAGGCACCTTCCAGAGATTCAGTAAGCTTTTCAATTTCTTGGGCATACTGACTTGCTGTTTTGTTTCTCTGGGGTAGGCTTTTGATTTTTGCCGTTATTGACGCTACTGATTCTGTTTTTACATTTGATGCAATACTGTTAATAATCTCTTCTATTGTCTGTTCGGAGGTTATCAAATTTCATGTGTGACCTTTTAGTTTTGTTTTTATTAGACACACTGCTGTTTCCTCATGGTCGCCTTTTAGTGAATTTATCAAATTCAATGCGTCCATGAAGCTCTGAAGATTTTCTCTTTTGCCATCAAACTGTGGGATAAGGTTTGAGGCCATTTTTAAAAAATCAGCGACTGTTTGAGTCATTTTTGTATTTCTTGGCAAAATGGCTGGTTTAAAACTCACTGACGGTTCTTCTTGATCCGTCTCTTCTTCAGCCGTTAGCTGGGTTTTGTCTTCCAGTGATATTGAAATATCCAAATCAACTGTTTGCTTATATTCAATATTATATCTTTTAATACGGATTTTGCCTTTTGTTTGCATTCATTATAGAATGCATTTGCGGCTGTTTTTCGTCCCGCAGTTAGCTTACTATAGTGTGGTATGAATACTGCTCTAATATTTTCTAGGCTCTCTATTATTATTTTCGAGAGTTTTTCTATTGTACTTTGGGGTGTTTCCCTGTTCTGTGAGAGACACTTACAAGATTTATTAATTTCTTGCGCCCGTATTCTAGCTTCTCCTATTACGTCATCCCAATTAATCATGTTTTGTTGAAAAATTTACATTCTCTTTTTTTTTTAATTCCCTGAGAGATCAATTGTCTCTATGGGTTGCTCGAATAGTTTATGCACCCATGTGGGTAGAATTCTATTTTTTCGTTTTAGGCGGTTGTAGGCTTCTACTATGGATCTTTCTATCAAGTGAGTTATCCTTGATTTAAATTTTCTATTATTCACAATCCAGTATTTGATTTCTTTATATTTCGGATTGGTTTCACCTCTGTTAAAGAGGAAGTCTAAGAATGGAACGTATTTGTTCAGATATTTAAGTTCTACTCGACCCATTTTTATACCGTACTAAGGCCATCTGCTCTACTCTGATATTTTTTCTTAATTATTTTATTATGCATTGCATATAATTTCAAAGCCAGGTTTAAGGCTACTAAAATTAGGATAGCTAACAACAATATCCATATTTTCTCTAAATTTTCCTTGTGATCTACTATTTTAACGCTGTTAACGACATTAGCCGTTGGGTGGTCTATTTTGGATTCTTGCGAACCCATCTTTCTAGCAAAAAAAATATCTTGTTTTCTTGGTCGTTTAGACCTGTTTTCTATTTGTTTGATAGAGAAGAAAAAAAATTCTCTTTTTTTTTCGATTGTTACATAAAATATTTTTCTTTAATGTAATTTGAGAAATTTTAGGAGAAAGAAAAATGATCTCAACTGTGTTTCGCACAGTGAGCCAGAGACGTGGAAAGGTAGAAGAGTAGAAATGCGTAGGCTTACAGCTTGAACAATGTTTTAGTTAAATCTATGCCTACGCATGTTTTTTAGTATTAGCCTGTCAATAGTTGGTTAGTAGGTGTACTGTGCAACAAGTGCAAACTCGTACGTGTTTGTTCTTAATATTTATATATGTGAAATTTCAATTATAATTAAAGGCAAGAGAATTATTTACTCATTGCGTTTCTTCGCTCTTTGGCGAAGCTCAGCTGTATTTTTCATGAGGCACTCTGTGTAGTGCTGTCGGTCCTTGTCATCCAGTCCTGTGTGGAGGAGGTCCTGGAGGAGCTTCCTTTCACGCCTTAGCCTGGCGTATTTTCCTCTTCTTGACTTCTGTTTGGGGTCTTCCTTCTGTTTCTTTTGGCGAGTCTGGTACTCAGCTATCGTGAGTGGGCGTGGTCCTTCGTTTGGACACACCTCTAATACCTCTTCGAGGAGTGGTGCGTCCCTTTATACGGTAGGTACAGCCGTCAGGAAATCCAAGTCCTTTGGATGTGACGGTTCGTTGCTAGTCATCAGCACTTGCCTCTTTTGTTTTTATTATTTATTTATTTTTGTGTGTGTGTGTGTGTGTTTTTTTTTTTTTAGTCCATTAGATAAAAATAGAATGTTCCTGCTGCATTTGTGTAGCAGCATACATTTGGTACCTCAATCAGGAAGCACATCTGTACTCTTGAGCCTCCTCTTACTGGGAATTCTTCTCCAGTTAGATCTGAGTATGCGGCTCTTATTTGCACTAGAGTTAGCGAGCTTTGAGGGGAGTGGCTTTGCTCACTACGAAACACCTCAATTATATAGTTTCTTATGCTCGGGCTTCGTCTGATAACTCTTTGAAAGTAGTTATCCAGTGTAGCCATTTCTCATTTTCGTGCCCTTTTTTTTTTATATATTTTTTCACACACACATATATATACACAAAAATTTTTCCTTTGTCCTTCCGATGTCCTAAGGTCTATTTTTGACCTATTGTCACGGTCGCCATGTAATGACCGGGTTCCACTTGGTTGAAGGTTCGAAAGAAAACAAACGCGTCAGTTCAGTTTTGTGGTAATGTTCAGATTGATTTTTATTCAAACAATATTCTTTTACTTAACCTATCGCCACTTAGGTGACAGCTACAAAAGAGAGAGATGTAGAGAGGAAGTGTCAGTATGTAGCATGTTCACATATCGAATGATCACTGTACCCAGTTATGTACATACATAATTCATAAATAATATCGAAAATATATTGTAGCACTTTGTCACAATATTTATGTATACATATTCAAGTACCATGCGTCTTCCGTAACAAGACCATCCATGAATGCATGGTACTGGACAGTGCTGAGTCGGCATATCTAACACGCGCAACGACTCAGTCACCAAGTGAACATGATACGTCCTCACTCGCCCGCAGCGAGCATACATAATTATGTAAACATTTATACATAAGCTTACCGCTCCTCTGCTAGCTTCACTGGCAGCGTAGTCACGCGGACATTAGCTATACTGAACAATTGTTAAGATTTAAGAATTCATTCAATAAACAGAAGACGAAGTGAAAACACTGAAATCAAATTAGTACATGAAATCAAATTAGTACATGGCGACCGTGACAAAGGTCAAGGAATAAGGCCTGGACAGGAAATCTACAATCACTGGAGGGAAAATTGGAGTTCAAAAAAACGCAAAAACTGAGTGAGTAGAGAGTCAGTTATGTCAAGAGGGGGAGTGCAAAACAAAATAAAGAAAAGAATAGCACACATAAAGTGGCTATTATATGCGAGCAAAAATCCACCCCCCTGGGCAACAGCCCAAAAGCTTCAACAAGAACTTGACTTTTTAAAGTCAACGTTACTTAAAACAAAAAAGAACATAACTCACGCTCACTCAGTGCATTTTGAAATAACAACAATAAAAACTAAAAAAACTCCTCCCCCAACAAAAGAGCTACCAAAAAGGAAAAAGAGTGCCCTGACGATTGCCCAGGACCATTGGACAGTGTACATTGCGAGTACACATGTATGCTGAGAACTGGTGCGATGACCGGCACCGGTACCGCCTGAGCCCATAGGCCCTGGACAGCAGCAGCGGTGACAACAAGCGCGAAAGGCAGGCCGCCTTTTACGCCTTCGAGGGAGCATCAGCGAGCTAACCAGCGACGACCAGCTGATGCTGCTCACCTGACGTCTGACATGCTGACATCGATATAACTATAAAAACATATTAAATATTACATATTACATATATTGCACATACGAATAAGAAAATTTCAAATGTAAAAAAAAAAAACCCATTGTTAAATTGTGCGGAATCTTATCTGCTCAATAGAAGTATAGCCTGTAAAGCTATGCGAACTAATAGGTAGAATTTTGTTAATTATACTTCATTAGTAGATCAAAAAAAAAAGTCACTCTAATTTTTATGCTTCAAAATAGTATCAGCAAATTTGATGAAGAATATACTACACCCGTAATGGGGCTAATAGAAACTAAAACAGTGGATTCCACTGCCAACGTAATTAACAAGGTTGAATCACAAAATATTGATTTGAAATTCACGAATATATTGTTATTGATAATTGTTGTAATATTATGTGCATATGTTTTATACAAAGCGTATTTATTACACAATATATGCGTAACTAAAAGAGCCCTCAGCGTCGCAAACGATTTAGATAAAGTATGAAATTTTTTTTCTATATGCACACAAACAATTGATATAACAATACATTCCGCAAATGAAACATTTTTTTTATTGATTATGGCAATTTAAAAAAAAATAAATAAAAAAAAAAAATTTTTTTAATAAACTTATAATAACTCTGAAAATCTCAAAAAAAAAAAAAATGTCCACTATTGATAGATATTTCGAGAAAGTAAATGATAATAACCCTACAATAGTAGAAGATTTGTTGAACATTTTTAGAAGTGAGCAAATAACCTCACCTCAGCGCTCAATAAGCTTAGCGCAAATCAAATTAGCGTATTTAGACTTCACAGGAGAAACATTCCCTGTACAAGGAAATAGTAGACTGCAAATGAGTTTCATTCTAACGCTACCATATGTATGCTGTTATCAAAACGCAGCGGGTACGTTACGTTTCTACTTGTTGGATGAAACACAGCACAGAAATTAGAAAAGTATAATGAATAAAGTAGAATTAGTACATTTACAAGTATACATTTCTTGATTACCTGATACACTCAGGCGAAAGAAATTACAAATACAAAGAAATTAGGTATTGGATATCCAATAATTTTAAATTTGAAAGAAAAATAGTAGAACTTATGGAGAAAGCCATAAAGATAGCATATAATAGATTACTTGTTAAGGTGCCAAGAAAAAAAGACGTGCCTGAATGGGTTCACGAACTTTTCATGGACACAGTCGAAATGGTAATTATAGATGATTCTGATGTGGAAATAATAGAATCAGAGGATTAAATTAAAATGATCAGAGACAGAACACATGCCAATTTATTAATACAGAATCCCTAAGAATGGATTGGGAAGAACTTGTCCCATATATTCTTCAAATTAAGGGAACGTTTACAAAATCTTATAAATGTTTAAACCAAAACAGAAAAATCCAAAAAGAAACGTTAGACAAGCACGCAAAGATTCTTGTTGACTCTTTTAACGAAGCAAGAAGCCTAGTGCATGCAAACAAAGAAAAGATAGACGGAACAAACTGGTCAAAAGTATCAAAACTATTAACCAGGTTACGTTCTAACTTAGTTACCGTACAGAAAAAGTATAACCTTAAAATATTTATACCGACGATCCTAAATACACCTTTAACAATAGACGAAGAATCAGGAAGCCAACAAGAAATAGACTCAGAAGAAGAGGAGAATTTGGAATCTGACGAAGGTGCAGAAGTAGAAGAAAAAGATCTAAACGATCTGACAATCCCTGCACGATTGACATTATCAGAACAGGATAAAGATTCAGAGTCAGAAGGAAAAGTAAAAGAAAACATCATGGCTGATTTAAGCGCCCGAAGGGCATATATGAAGGACACTTCAAGCGCCATTCCAGAGTTCAATGGACAAAAATTACATCTCCGAAGATTCATAACAGCTTTGGAGATGGTAAATATGATGAAAGGTGATTTTGAAGATATAGCTGTTGTGGTAATAAAATCAAAAATTAGTGCCCCAACACACAGTCCAAAATGAAACATCAATTGAAGCAATAATACAAAAATTGCAAGACACTAGAGTTGGTGAAAAACCCAACGTGATTAAAGCCAAACTAAACAAAACTACTCAGAGTGGTAAAACAGCTGAAAAGTATACATCGGAAGTCGACAATTTACGCAAACTCCTAGAAGCTGCGTATATTGACGACGGTATGTCGGCAGAAATGGCCCAGAGGTATAGCGTTGACGATGCTATAGAAGCAATGGTCCAAAATTGTGAGCAAGCAAGACTTAAAGCAATTCTTGACGCCGGCAATTTTAAAACCATGGATGAAGTAATACTAAAGTACTTACGAAAGAGTACTGAGATAAATGGAAAGCCAAACTCTGTTATGTTTGCCCAAAGAGGCCATGGTAATTATAATAACAGATATAATTATCGTGGTAGAGGTAATGGTCGCGGTAATTATAATAATTATAACAATTATAATAATAATTACAACAATGGCCAAAATTATAACCAGAACTACAACCAGAGAGGAAACAACAGAGGTTACGGCAGAAATAATAACAGAGGGAATAGAGGAAATAACCAACAAAACAGAGGTTATAACTCTAATAATAGCAATGTTAGGGTAGCCCAGAATAATTCGGGAAACTCCCAACAACCTTTAGATACTCAACAATAAAAAATTACAAGGTTTACACCATCAGTCTCAGTAAAAGCACATTTGCAAGTTTCACTAACGTAGCAACAGGAAAAGAGTTAGTATTTTTAATAGACACAGGTGCTGACATATCCATATTAAAAGAAAATTCCGACAACTTCCAATATATTCAAACCAATCAAATAATAAATATACAGGGAATAAGTCAAGAAATAACAAAATCAAAAGGACTTACTTCCATAGAAATACAAACCTCTAAATACATAATTCCACACGATTTTCATATCGTAAATTTACAATTCGCTATTCCTTGTGATGGAATACTAGGTATCGATTTCATAAGAAAATATAACTGTCAATTAGATTTCAAACCGACTGAGGATTGGCTTATAATTAACAGACCAAATAATTTACAATATCCCATATATGTACCAATAGCATACAGTTCTGGCAACAACTCCATAGTTCTGCCAGCAAGATCACAAGTTGTCCGAAAAATTGAAATAACCTCAGCGGAAGACAGTATATTAATTCCGAACCAAGAAATTCAGCAGGGTATTTACA
The DNA here is from genome assembly GCA_018152135.1 of Drosophila paulistorum. Lineage (NCBI taxonomy): Eukaryota > Metazoa > Arthropoda > Insecta > Diptera > Drosophilidae > Drosophila > Drosophila paulistorum. The sequence goes on along the minus strand of JAECXG010000033.1, from coordinate 51,841 downwards.
TAGCAAATACCATAGCATCTTCTCAAAACGCATTCATAAAATTACTAAATACAACAAACACAAATCAAATAGTCAAGATAAATAACTTGCAGTACGAATCACGTTCGAACTACGAAGTAGTTAAAACAAGTTCAGAAGATAGAGAGAAAACGGTATTAGCGACACTCTCGAAGAATTTCCCACCACAGTTTAATAGCCAACTAACCAAATTATGCACACAGTATAGTGATGTGTTCGGTTTGGAAACCGAATCTATAACTACCAATAATTTTTATAAACAAGAACTGAGACTGAAAGATGATGAACCAATATATATAAAGAACTACAGAAATCCTCATAGTCAAAAAGACGAGATACAAAAACAAGTCCAAAAGTTAATAGATGACAAAATAGTTGAACCATCGGTATCAGCTTATAACAGCCCACTGTTACTTGTACCAAAGAAATCACTGCCTAATTCCGAAAAGAAGAAATGGCGATTAGTAATTGACTATCGTCAGATTAATAAAAAATTGTTGTCCGATAAATTCCCACTCCCAAGGATTGATGATATTCTAGATCAACTGGGAAGGGCGAAGTACTTTTCGTGCCTGGATTTAATGTCAGGTTTTCATCAGATAGAACTCGAAAAAGAGTCACGAAATGTTACATCCTTTTCAACAAACAATGGTTCATATCGCTTCACGCGATTACCATTTGGTCTAAAGATAGCGCCAAATTCATTCCAGAGAATGATGACTATAGCATTCACTGGACTTGAACCTTCTCAAGCATTCCTTTATATGGACGATTTAATAGTCATTGGTTGTTCTGAAAAACATATTCTCAATAACTTAACAGATGTGTTTGAGAAATGTAGGCAACACAACCTAAAATTACATTCCGAAAAATGTTCATTTTTTATGAATGAAGTTACCTTTTTGGGGCATAAATGCACAGACAAAGGAATCTTGCCTGATGACACAAAATACGACGTCATCCAAAATTAGCCAGTCCCCCACGATGCGGACAGCGCTAGAAGATTCATTGCATTTTGCAATTATTACAGAAGATTCATAAAGAATTTTGCCGACTATTCTCGTCACATAACAAAATTATGTAAAAAAGATGTAAAATTTGAATGGACAGCTGACTGTCAAAATGCTTTTGAACATCTAAAATCGGCATTAATGAACCCAACTCTATTGCAATACCCAGATTTCAGCAAAGAATTTTGCATAATCACTGATGCGAGTAAGCACGCATGTGGAGCAGCCCTAACACATCAAGAGCCTTTACAAAAGGTGAGAGCAACAAGAGTACAACGGAACAAGAATTAGCAGCTATTCATTGGGCAATAACACATTTCAGACCATACATTTATGGTAGACATTTCACCGTCAAAACTGATCACAGAGCACTTACTTATCTATTTTCAATGATAAATCCAAGTTCGAAACTAACGCGAATGAGACTTGAATTAGAGGAATATGACTTCACAGTAGAGTATCTAAAGGTTAAAGATAATTATGTAGCAGATGCCCTATCAAGAATAACAATCACAGACTTACAAAACATACGAATCGACAATAAAATTCTGAAAGTCACTACCAGAAACCAAAAGAAGATTTGCAAAAGCAAACTCTAGATGCTTCTAAGCCCAACGTATACGAAGTCATTGTAAATGACGAGGTACGAAAAGTAGTGACCTTGCGAATAACAGATACTCTATGCACACTAAAACATGGAAAGAAAATTATAGCAAGATTTGATGTTAGCGATATGTACACCAATGGAATTCTTGACCTAAGTCAATTCTTTCAAAGGCTCGAAAAAGAAGCCGGTATACTCAATATCAGCCAACTCAAAGTGGCACCGAGCGAAAAGATCTTCGAGACCATCTCAATAGAGTCTTTTAAAATAATGGGCAAAAACATATTACAATCATTAAGAGTAGCGCTACTCAAGCCGGTGACCCTATTAGCAAATAATGATAAAGAAAAAGAAGCAATACTGTTTACATTCCATGATGATCCTATACAAGGAGGTCATACAGGAATAGCTAGAACATTAGCAAAAATAAAAAGACATTACTACTAGAGAAATATGACACGAGATATCTCAAAATATATAAAAAAATGTAACAAGTGTCAAAAGTCACAAACGACTAAACATACTAAAACTCCAATGATTATTACTGAAACGCCACAAAAGGCCTTCGACAGGGTAATAGTGGATACGATCGGTCCATTACCTGAATCAGAACAAGGAAATGAATATGCAGTAACTTTAATCTGCGATTTGACAAAATATCTGGTAGCAATACCAATTAAAGATAAAAGTGCGAAAACAGTAGCAAAAGCTATATTTGAAGATTTTATTCTGAAGTACGGTCCAATGAAGACGTTCATTACGGACATGGGAACAGAATATAAAAATTCTATTATTACCGACTTATGCAAAAGTTTGAAAATAAAAAATATTACTTCTACCGCACATCATCATCAGACTGTAGGTACTGTGGAGCGAAGTCACCGAACACTTAATGAGTTCATACGCTCTTACATTTCAGTCGACAAAACAGATTGGGATGTATGGCTACAATACTTCGTATACTGCTTTAACACAACACCCTCTATGGCACATGATTATTGTCCATATGAGTTGGTATTTGGTAAAACATCGAATTTGCCAAAACATTTCAATAGCATAGACAGTATAAACCCACTTTATAATGTGGAAGATTATGCTAAGGAATCGAAGTTTAGACTAGAGCAAGCGTATAAGCGAGCTAGATTAATGTTAGAAAAACATAAGGAAAAACAGAAAGTTAATTACGATAGAAATATCTTTGATTTCGATTTAAAAGTAGGAGACCAGGTTTTACTAAAGAACGAAACAGGTCACAAGCTAGATTTTAGATATACAGGACCATATAAGGTAGAAAGCATAGGAGATACCGATAACGTTACAATACTAGGCAATAAAAACAAAAAACAAACAGTACATAAGGATAGGTTAAAAAGTTTTGTTTCATAATCATTTTATTTCTCTATATATATATATATAGTATGGCCATACATAAAAAAAAAATATACAATATTTAAAAAATTTTTTTTTTTGCCTTTGTACAATATTTTGAAGTAAATCAATATTTCATGACTCGATTTATAAAACTAAAAAAAAAAAAAAAAAAAATATACAAAATACAATTAAGAAAAAAAAATAACTTCATATAATTACGTTATTTTTCTAAAGGAGGGAGATGTAGCATGTTCACATATCGAATGATCACTGTACCCAGTTATGTACATACATAATTCATAAATAATATCGAAAATATATTGTAGCACTTTGTCACAATATTTATGTATACACATTCAAGTACCATGCGTCTTCCGTAACAAGACCATCCATGAATGCATGGTACTGGACAGTGCTGAGTCGGCATATCTAACACGCGCAACGACTCAGTCACCAAGTGAACATGATACGTCCTCACTCTCCCGCAGCGAGCATACATAATTATGTAAACATTTATACATAAGCTTACCGCTCCTCTGCTAGCTTCACTGGCAGCGTAGTCACGCGGACATTAGCTATACTGAACAATTGTTAAGATTTAAGAATTCATTCAATAAACAGAAGACGAAGTGAAAACACTGAAATCAAATTAGTACATGAAATCAAATTAGTACAAGTACATACATACATATTAATTGGGTCACTTGCATCAAAGTGCATGGTCAGCGTTCACACGCTGGCTTGGCCCTAGCTCATGTTACGCCTGTGCATTGCTGCTCATATGAATATATGTATGTGCATATATGTATGCACATACATATATGAACATGTTTAGCTGTATATTGATGTGAGTATGTTTATGTGAATATATTAATGTATATACATAAACATACTCAATTGTGATTGTTTGTACTTGCAACAAAGTGTTACAAGTTGAAAAAATGCGTTTAATTCCGCTAGATGGGCCGGATAATAGATGGCTTACTGGGTTTTGGAGTCCCTCAATACCTGGTAGCTACATCGCAGACAGGCGAATCCGGTACCTTACAGATGACGGTGTCATGGAGAAGGTAGCGTCAGCTGGAGTTCCGCAGGGATCCGTTCTCGGTCCGCTCTTATGGAATGTGATGTACGACGGCGTTCTACGACTCGAGTTTGACCCCGATACGCACATAATCGGATTCGCGGATGACGTAGCACTCGTGGTGGTGGCTAAGGAAGTCGAAGCAGCACAATACCAATGCAACAGAGCTATCAGCAAAGTTGGCAACTGGCTTTCGACAGCAGGCCTTGCGATAGCAGCCCACAAGACGGAAGCGGTGCTGGTCAGCAGCCGCAAAAAGGTGGAGCTTGCCAAAATAAGAGTTGGCGAGTCAGTGATTACTTCAAAAAGGGCTATCAAGTACCTAGGAGTAATGATAGACACAAGGCTAAGTTTCAAGGAACACCTAGCCTACGCAAACGAGAAGGCAGCTGTATCGGCGCGTGCCCTGTCGCGCATACTACTCAACACAAGGGGTCCGAAACAAGGGAGGAGGATACTGCTAACAAGAGTCGTCAAATCTGCGGCTCTGTATGCAGCACCTGTCTGGGCCAAAGGTATGACAGTTAAAAGCTACAGACGAGGCTTAGAGGCAACACACCGGTTATGCGCTATTCGTGTTTGTAGTGCCTTTCGCACTATTTCGGACGAAGCTGCCCTAGTTATAGCGGGACTGATGCCTATAGCCTCTACCTCGGTAATTATTTTGTCCATTTCTATTGTATTGACGGTAGTGCATGACAGAGTTTGCCTGCCCAGTTTCTGCTGTACTACTGTCTATGAACTTTGTTGTTCGTTCGTTCATGTCACGGAAAATACCTGCTTTTAGTACGTTACGTACTTGATTGTTTATGCAGTTCTTTGTAATTGCCTCTGTAGCGACTGAAAGTGTATACTTTTTAGCTATTTCGACAGATGTGCCATCGTGTATAAAGGCACCTTCCAGAGATTCAGTAAGCTTTTCAATTTCTTGGGCATACTGACTTGCTGTTTTGTTTCTCTGGGGTAGGCTTTTGATTTTTGCCGTTATTGACGCTACTGATTCTGTTTTTACATTTGATGCAATACTGTTAATAATTTCTTCTATTGTCTGTTCGGAGGTTATCAAATTTCATGTGTGACCTTTTAGTTTTGTTTTTATTAGACACACTGCTGTTTCCTCATGGTCGCCTTTTAGTGAATTTATCAAATTCACTGCGTCCATGAAGCTCTGAAGATTTTCTCTTTTGCCATCAAACTGTGGGATAAGGTTTGAGGCCATTTTTAAAAAATCAGCGACTGTTTGAGTCATTTTTGTATTTCTTGGCAAAATGGCTGGTTTAAAACTCACTGACGGTTCTTCTTGATCCGTCTCTTCTTCAGCCGTTAGCTGGGTTTTGTCTTCCAGTGATATTGAAATATCCAAATCAACTGTTTGCTTATATTCAATATTATATCTTTTTAATACGGATTTTGCCTTTTGTTTGCATTCATTATAGAATGCATTTGCGGCTGTTTTTCGTCCCGCAGTTAGCTTACTATAGTGTGGTATGAATACTGCTCTAATATTTTCTAGGCTCTCTATTATTATTTTCGAGAGTTTTTCTATTGTACTTTGGGGTGTTTCCCTGTTCTGTGAGAGACACTTACAAGATTTATTAATTTCTTGCGCCCGTATTCTAGCTTCTCCTATTACGTCATCCCAATTAATCATGTTTTGTTGAAAAATTTACATTCTCTTTTTTTTTTAATTCCCTGAGAGATCAATTGTCTCTATGGGTTGCTCGAATAGTTTATGCACCCATGTGGGTAGAATTCTATTTTTTCGTTTTAGGCGGTTGTAGGCTTCTACTATGGATCTTTCTATCAAGTGAGTTATCCTTGATTTAAATTTTCTATTATTCACAATCCAGTATTTGATTTCTTTATATTTCGGATTGGTTTCACCTCTGTTAAAGAGGAAGTCTAAGAATGGAACGTATTTGTTCAGATATTTAAGTTCTACTCGACCCATTTTTATACCGTACTAAGGCCATCTGCTCTACTCTGATATTTTTTCTTAATTATTTTATTATGCATTGCATATAATTTCAAAGCCAGGTTTAAGGCTACTAAAATTAGGATAGCTAACAACAATATCCATATTTTCTCTAAATTTTCCTTGTGATCTACTATTTTAACGCTGTTAACGACATTAGCCGTTGGGTGGTCTATTTTGGATTCTTGCGAACCCATCTTTCTAGCAAAAAAAATATCTTGTTTTCTTGGTCGTTTAGACCTGTTTTCTATTTGTTTGATAGAGAAGAAAAAAAATTCTCTTTTTTTTTCGATTGTTACATAAAATATTTTTCTTTAATGTAATTTGAGAAATTTTAGGAGAAAGAAAAATGATCTCAACTGTGTTTCGCACAGTGAGCCAGAGACGTGGAAAGGTAGAAGAGTAGAAATGCGTAGGCTTACAGCTTGAACAATGTTTTAGTTAAATCTATGCCTACGCATGTTTTTTAGTATTAGCCTGTCAATAGTTGGTTAGTAGGTGTACTGTGCAACAAGTGCAAACTCGTACGTGTTTGTTCTTAATATTTATATATGTGAAATTTCAATTATAATTAAAGGCAAGAGAATTATTTACTCATTGCGTTTCTTCGCTCTTTGGCGAAGCTCAGCTGTATTTTTCATGAGGCACTCTGTGTAGTGCTGTCGGTCCTTGTCATCCAGTCCTGTGTGGAGGAGGTCCTGGAGGAGCTTCCTTTCACGCCTTAGCCTGGCGTATTTTCCTCTTCTTGACTTCTGTTTGGGGTCTTCCTTCTGTTTCTTTTGGCGAGTCTGGTACTCAGCTATCGTGAGTGGGCGTGGTCCTTCGTTTGGACACACCTCTAATACCTCTTCGAGGAGTGGTGCGTCCCTTTATACGGTAGGTACAGCCGTCAGGAAATCCAAGTCCTTCGGATGTGACGGTTCGTTGCTAGTCATCAGCACTTGCCTCTTTTGTTTTTATTATTTATTTATTTTTGTGTGTGTGTGTGTGTGTGTTTTTTTTTTTTAGTCCATTAGATAAAAATGGAATGTTCCTGCTGCATTTGTGTAGCAGCATACATTTGGTACCTCAATCAGGAAGCACATCTGTACTCTTGAGCCTCCTCTTACTGGGAATTCTTCTCCAGTTAGATCTGAGTATGCGGCTCTTATTTGCACTAGAGTTAGCGAGCTTTGAGGGGAGTGGCTTTGCTCACTACGAAACACCTCAATTATATAGTTTCTTATGCTCGGGCTTCGTCTGATAACTCTTTGAAAGTAGTTATCCAGTGTAGCCATTTCTCATTTTCGTGCCCTTTTTTTTTTATATATTTTTTCACACACACATATATATACACAAAAATTTTTCCTTTGTCCTTCCGATGTCCTAAGGTCTATTTTTGACCTATTGTCACGGTCGCCATGTAATGACCGGGTTCCACTTGGTTGAAGGTTCGAAAGAAAACAAACGCGTCAGTTCAGTTTTGTGGTAATGTTCAGATTGATTTTTATTCAAACAATATTCTTTTACTTAACCTATCGCCACTTAGGTGACAGCTACAAAAGAGAGAGATGGAAAAAGGAAGTGTCAGTACATACATACATATTAATTGGGTCACTTGCATCAAAGTGCATGGTCAGCGTTCACACGCTGGCTTGGCCCTAGCTCATGTTACGCCTGTGCATTGCTGCTCATATGAATAGATGTATGTGCATATATGTATGCACATACATATATGAACATGTTTAGCTGTATATTGATGTGAGTATGTTTATGTGAATATATTAATGTATATACATAAACATACTCAATTGTGATTGTTTGTACTTGCAACAAAGTGTTACAAGTTGAGCTCTTTGTGTTAATGATTTTTGGTATGGATATACTACAGCGTCTTAACAAAGCCATAGTTGCCGGTGGGGACCTATCAGATCAGCAATATGGATTTAGGAGAGCCAGATCCACGATAGATGCCATCCACAAAGTGGTAGACATCGCCTCGGAGGCAATAGCGGGTAGCAGATGGAGGGGCGGCTCCAAAAAATACTGTCCGGTGGTGACACTGGATACAAAAATGCGTTTAATTCCGCTAGATGGGGCCGGATAATAGATGGCTTACTGGGTTTTGGAGTCCCTCAATACCTGGTCAAATGTGTACGTAGCTACTTCGCAGACAGGCGAATCCGGTACCTTACAGATGACGGTGTCATGGAGAAGGTAGCGTCAGCTGGAGTTCCGCAGGGATCCGTTCTCGGTCCGCTCTTATGGAATGTGATGTACGACGGCGTTCTACGACTCGAGTTTGACCCCGATACGCACATAATCGGATTCGCGGATGACGTAGCACTCGTGGTGGTGGCTAAGGAAGTCGAAGTAGCACAAGACCAATGCAACACAGCTATCAGTAAAGTTGGCAACTGACTTTCGACAGCAGGCCTTGCGATAGCAGCCCACAAGACGGAAGCGGTGCTGGTCAGCAGCCGCAAAAAGGTGGAGCTTGCCAAAATAAGAGTTGGCGAGTCAGTGATTACTTCAAAAAGGGCTATCAAGTACCTAGGAGTAATGATAGACACAAGGCTAAGTTTCAAGGAACACCTAGCCTACGCAAACGAGAAGGCAGCTGTATCGGCGCGTGCCCTGTCGCGCATACTACTCAATACGAGGGGTCCGAAACAAGGGAGGAGGATACTGCCAACAAGCGTCGTCAAATCTGCGGCTCTGTATGCAGCACCTGTCTGGGCCAAAGGTATGACAGTTAAAAGCTACAGACGAGGCTTAGAGGCAACATACCGGTTATGCGCTATTCGTATTTGTAGTGCCTTTCGCACTATTTCGGACGAAGCTGCCCTGGTTATAGCGGGACTGATGCCTATAGCCAGGCAAGTAACAATGGCAGAAGGCATATTTAGTCGCCGAGAGGAGACCTTAAACGCACCAGCACGTCAAGCGGAGCGCAGCTCGCAATGGCATGGATGCCTCGCTAGATGGCAAAACCGCTGGGATGCCTCCACCAAGGGCAGGTGGACCTGGAAACTGATCCCGAACATTGAGGCGTGGATCAAGAGGCGTCATGGGCAAGTAAACTTTTACTTGACGCAAATACTGAGCGGACACGGCTGCTTCAGAAGCTACCTAAAACGTTTCGGGCACGACACCACAGACGAGTGCAGCTGTTGTGGGAGTGGCATCTCCGAAACCGCTGAACACGTTGTCTTCTACTGCCCGAGATACGACGCTAAAAGGAGATCCCTAAACACCATGCTAGGTGAGGGGGCCACACCCTCCAATTTGGTGAGAAAGATGCTAGGTGACGCGGAAATTTGGACGGTAGTAAACGACTTTGCAGCAAAGGTCATGAAAGAGCAACGGAGGCAAGAACAGATTAGGTCAGGACTATAGTAGGTGCACGGCTATTCGACGCAATGCACACTAGCAGTTCCGGAGAAGTCAGCACCCTGCTGACCGCCGAATCAAATTTTGTTCTTATATGTTATGTTTTATGTCAGTTAAGCGTTAAAATTTGAATAATAAAAAAAAAAGAACACATACACACATACACATACACATACACATACACATACACATACACATACACATACACATACACATACACATACACATACACATACACATACACATACACATACACATACACATACACATACACATACACATACACATACACATACACATACACATACACATACACATACACATACACATACACATACACATACACATACACATACACATACACATACACATACACATACACATACACATACACATACACATACACATACACATACACATACACATACACATACACATACACATACACATACACATACACATACACATACACAAGAGGAAAAGAACAAACAAAATAAACTTACAAGTGCGGTGCTGTTTTCGTTAGCTCCGCCGAAAAAGCTCTCAGAATCGACTCCTACGATCCTGCAAAAAAAGGAACGGACTGTTTAGGAGGCGCCTAGCAGTGTTTTCGTCACATACCTCTGCAGATTGCACTTGATTCCGGCGTGCTTTGGGCCCCGGGACTGGATTTGGTTGGTCAACTGGACACCGAGTAGAGGGAGAGGGGGGGCTGCCCCGCTGCCTTTCTCCCGCCTTTTTCCATACTTGCCCCCTATTCTCTTGCTGTGTGAGTGTGGAATTCAATTTAATTTCTCCAGGTCAACACATTGTCTTGTTGTTGCAACTTGCTTCTTCTTCTCCACTGGGCCACCCAAGCAGCTGATCAGCAACAGTCTTGGACAGCGCTAAAGCCCAGGAGGGTGCAGTCGACAGGTGGCGTTTAGGGGATCTCGTAACGAGCGTTACGTTATTCCGTTCCCGCCCTTTATTTTCTCAAATTCAAATTCAAATAAATTCATTAAACTCAAATTCAAAAAAATAGTAATAGAGACGTGTAGCAAAGAGAACTCGGCTTTCCCCAAATTTTTTGGCAGTAACGAAGGCCATGGAGGCAGATATTGCAGACGAAGCGGCCATCTTTGGCAGAAAGCCAAGACTTAGAATGTCGCCTAGAGAGTTGGTGTCTGATGTCACCAATATGGAAGAAGTGGCAGCGGGTCCCAATCGGCCGTTAGTCTCCGATATTCCGGAACTCGATGAGCTAGGCAAGCTGCTCTATGCACTGGCCAAAACTTTCACCACAAAGGAAGGTGGCAAGCCACCAACTCGGCACGTAACTGCAGGTAACAAGGATGCAATTACGAGAATGTACGAGCTCCAAAGACTGCTCTGTCAAAAAGCGATTGCCGGCAAACTCGCAAGCAAGCCCATAACGAGCGAAAAAGCGACGCAAATGTCCCCCGAGGCCGCCAAAGTGGAACTCAAAAAGCCGAAGCCGACTCGAAATCAGCCCAATGTGGACCTGTGCCTACAAAATGGTAATAAAGTCACTCCGAAAAGGCCCCGCGAGGAACAGCCATCAAATAGAAACTCACCAATCAAGAAGCGGCGGGCGCACGATAGACCGTCATATGCCGACACTGTGAGAGACGCGGTAGCTGCTCCTGTGTCTCAGACGGCTAACGAGGCCTTGAATGGTCAACGCACCCAGCAGGAATGGCAGACTGTAGGTCAGAAAAACAAGAGACCAAGACCAGACGTCATATTTATAAACTGCGAGGATGCAGCCAGGCAGCAGAAAGTCACAGAGCTGATCACAACAAATGTTTCTCTGCAGAAGTACAGAGAGAAAGTCCGCAGCATCCGGAATTCTGCCGGAGGTATCACCATACAAATGGTGAAACAGGATAACAATACCACACAGGGGCTAAAGGCGGCTATACAAGATGCACTTGGCGATAGCGCAGTAGTCCGAGTTCCCAAAAAGGTGATCTGTGTAGAGATTAAGGACATCCTGAGGGCTTACACGCCAGACGACGTGCTCAAAGCAGTGTTCGCATCGCAAGACGGAGATATTCCAGCAGATGCAGTGCCAAGACTACGAAAGGCATACGGCAACACGCAGATAGCGACCCAACGATTACCAGCCGAACTGGCCGAAAAGCTACTTAGCGAGGGTACTATTCGAATCGGATGGTCAATCTGTAGGGTGAGGATCAAGGTAGAACCACTCAGATGCTTCAAATGCTTGGAGTTCGGGCATGTAGCAAAAAAATGTGGCAGCCAATTTAACGCATCTCAACAGTGCTTCAACTGTGGCAGCACAGAGCACCATCGTGCCAGCGAATGTTTCGAAGAACCTTCGTGCATCCTCTGTACCCGAGCGGGGGTGCAAAATGTCTCACATAAAACGCTAAGCAGGGTGTGTCCGGCGTTCCTGAAGGCCTTAAACAAAATCAGTGATGTTTAGAGCACTGCAGCTCAACCTCAATCATTGCAGAGCCGCCCATGACTTACTGACTCAGTCAGCCAGGGAGTTACGTGTAGCGGCTGCATTGATAAGTGAGCCTTACCGCCGCATGAGCAGTGGAGGCTGGATACAGTCGCTGGATGGAGGATCAGCAATATGGGCATGTGAAAGTTTGCCATTTCAATTGGAAAATAATCACGCAGCTGTTGGATTTGTAAGAGCAGAGATATCTGGTGTACGAGTATATAGCTGTTACTTGGCCCCCAGCCTAAATGCCGATGATTATTATAGCATTCTAGATGCCCTAATTGACGACGCCAGAGGCCACGAAAAAGTGGTCATAGCAGGCGATTTTAACGCCTGGTCTGTGGATTGGGGAAGCGCAAGCACAAACTGGAGGGGAAGAGCCGTCCTGGAGGCGTTAGCATCCCTCGATGTGGTTCTGCTCAACGAGGGATCGCAACACACTTTTAACAGGGGTGGTGCAGCATCGATAATTGACCTGACATTTGCTAGCAGCGGGCTGTTCAACAGCATAAGATGGAGGATCAGCAACCACTACACTGGCAGTGACCATGAAGGCATCCTGTGCGACATAGGAGCCAATAGCAACAGAGTAACAACTACGCGCCACTCGTGCAAAGGGTACAAAGCTGAGACGCTAAACCCGCAGATATTCGCCGAGCCGCTGGTCATTAATACCACAAATGACCCTGAGACTGCAGCAGATGCGGTGACAACAGGCCTCACAGAAGCATGTAACAGGAGTATGGCAAGACGAAGCACATATCGGCGACACCACACACCCGTGTACTGGTGGTCTAACGATATCGCCGCAGCTAGAAGAGACTGCCACATAGCGCGTCGACAATATTCTCGGTCAGGAGGCAGCGATAATGCGGAAACACTGAGGCTGCAGTATAAGTCTAAGAGAAAAATACTCAAAAGAGCAATCAAGGAGAGCAAGCGTAAGCTATTCCTCGAACTTTGTGACGCGGCCGACACAGATCCTTGGGGAAAGGCATATAATACGATCGTAAAAAAGCTTCACGGGCACAAGCAGCAAGCTCCGACAGACTCCGAGAAACTCGGCATCATCGTCTCCAGCCTATTCCCGGCAGTGCCTGACCCAGCAGAAACGCAAGATCAATCGGCGACACCAGCAGAATACGATGTAGAGATTACGGCGAGAGAGGTAATTGACGCTGCAAGGAAAATCGCAGACGACAAAGCGCCAGGCCCAGATGGTATACCAAGCCGCGCCACTAAGCTAGCGGTGTCTCTGCAGCCCGAGGCGTTCGTAGCACTATTCAACCTATGCATGAGGTCAGGCATTTTCCCAAGCAGATGGAAAATCCAGAAACTGGTCCTTATTCCCAAGCCTGATAAGCCACCAGATGATCACTCAGCATATAGGCCCATTTGCCTGATCGACACTCTAGGCAAAGTGTTCGAAAGAGTGATCTGCAGCAGACTAGAAGTGGCCATAAGGGAGGTAGGGGACTTGGCTCCACTTCAGTTCGGGTTTCGCAGAGCACGCTCGACTGTCGATGCCATAAAAACAGTTGTAGACATAGCGTCAAATGCAATAGAAGGCACAAGATGGAAAGGCGGAGACAAGGAATATTGCCTGATAGTCACACTTGACGTCAAAAATGCATTTAATTCTGCCCGCTGGAATAAAATTCTGGCTGCATTGGAAGGCTTTGGAGTGCCCATGTACTTAACACGTATTATACGTGGCTATCTCAGCAATCGGACTCTCCTATATAGTACCGATGACGGGCCCAGAACGCATCACATCACAGCCGGAGTCCCTCAGGGCTCGGTATTAGGGCCGACATTATGGAATGTAATGTATGACGGCATTCTCCGTTTGACGCTACCGGCAGGATGCACGATGGTGGGCTTCGCTGACGACATTGCACTGGTGGTAGCATCTGAGCCTGGTCGAAACTAAATGCAATGAGGCAGTGTTGACGGTCAAACGCTGGCTAGACAGTATGGGGTTGGAGCTGGCGGCACAAAAAACGGAGGCAGTGCTAGTCAGTAGCAGAAAAAAGGTGGAGACAGCATCAATTAGAATTGCGGATGAAACGGTGGTGTCTAAGCGAGCACTGCGTTATCTTGGAGTACTAATTGATACCAGGCTAAGTTTCAGGGAACATTTGGCGATGACTAACACAAAGGCAGCAGGCACTTGCAGGGCACTTTCACGTATCATGCTCAACACCAGGGGCCCCAAACAATGGAGAAGGCAGCTTCTGATGACGGTCCTTAAATCCGTAATTTTATATGCCGCGCCCATATGGGCCAGAGCAGTAGCAACACCTAGCTACACCAGAGGATTGACAGCGACATACCGGCTGAGTGCCCTACGAGTCTGCTGTGCATTCAGGACGGTATCCACGGAGGCAGCACTGGTAATTGCGGGCATGCCACCAATTGATCTACTAGCCCTAGAGGATCAGGAAGTGTTCTTGGCAGTTCGCAGCAACAACACAACCAGAAGGGTCGCTCGCACAGAAGCGAGGCAGCGCACAATTGATAGATGGCAAAGGAGGTGGGATGAGGCATTGAACGGAAGATGGACTCACTCGCTAATTCCAAATATAAGAGGCTGGATAGGAAGAAATCATGGCCAAGTGTCGTTCCCCATGACACAATTCTTAAGCGGGCACGGTTGCTTTCGCAGCTATCTGCATCGTTTCAAGTTCGACAACAGTGCGCTATGCACTTGGTGCACCGAAGACATTGAGGAGGATGCTAGCCATGCACTATTTACGTGTGGCCGATTTGCGGAGCAGCGGACTCGGCTGGGAACACAGCTAAGTACACCTATTAACGCGGGCAATTTAATCTCGATCATGCTAGAAAGCGAATCTAACTGGAGAGCATGCAGCGACTATGCGGCGTCTACAGCAGCTGAGCTTCGCAGGCTAGAACGCGAGAGGGCTAGGGTAGGGTAAGTAGGGAATTTCTGTGCTTTCGATGCAATGGCCCACTGGCTAGTCCCGAAAGTAATGTTCCCTACACCCAAATGCACAAGCCACCAGCAGTAACAAACTTTCCCTTTCCTATATTTCTGTTTATTTTTCTTGTACCTATGTAGCCTATGTTATTACTTGAAATATTTATTGTTAAACTTCTATAACTTACCATACTATATTCCTACATCTAAATAAACGAATTAAAAAAAAACACATACACATACACATACACATACACATACACATACACATACACATACACATACACATACACATACACATACACATACACATACACATACACATACACATACACATACACATACACATACACATACACATACACATACACATACACATACACATACACATACACATACACATACACATACACATACACATACACATACACATACACATACACATACACATACACATACACATACACATACACATACACATACACATACACATACACATACACATACACATACACATACACATACACATACACATACACATACACATACACATACACATACACATACACATACACATACACATACATATACACATACACATACACATACACATACACATACTCATACACATACACATACACATACACATACACATACACATACACATACACATACACATACACATACACATACACATACACATACACATACACATACACATACACATACACATACACATACACATACACATACACATACACATACACATGAGTTTTCTTCTCACCAAGTACGGTCGCGTAGTCCAAGTCGTTCCGAAATCTCGTCAAATAAAGGAGCTTCCTGCGATCTGAGAATATACACATTTGTGAACCACAGTCGGTTAGGGGTGGTGCTACATACCCAAACACGCGGTCTCAATCGGGAGCCACTGCTCCAACTGGTCTACCTTCACTGCCGGTGCCCAGCACTGCACAGGGGCGGCCAGACGGGGGGTTGAGTTCCTTTTCCCGCCTCTCACTTTCATCCTGTGTGGGTGTGGGTGAGAAAGTTTAGGAATTTCTCCCGCTCCTACGCCAAATTTGCTTTGCGCTCGATAGCATCAGCTGTTCAGTAGTGTTGGCCAACGCATTCGGACACAGCTGATTCTGGTAGCAGACACTGTAAGCTTACAGCCCGTAACAGCGTACATAAGCGGTGCATACTTTCAGGCTGCACCATTTGGCGAACGTTGGAATTTTTCTTTTTTTTAAAAACTTCCTAAATTGCGAATCTACTGGGAAACTCGATATTTAGAGTGATAACGGCTTCAGCCGCTGCCATCATTGGCTCCTGCCGCTAAGGCAATGCCGGGCAGTCAAATGGAGTACGAAGAGAACGGGCAAAGGGCTTCTGCTAGGCGTGTTTTAATACCGCCAGATCAGCCGAGCCAATGGTCAACTCCAACCGCTTGGTCAGCCGATCCCAACGAAGATGCCGTCCCACAGCAGCCGAGTCAGATAAACGAAATATGCGAGCCAGATGATACCAAAAACGAAGACCTAGGTATTCTACTCCGGTCAATGGTAAAAAAATCAGGTGAGCTAGCTAAAGCACTGCGAAACGCCAGATATGTGAACAATGATATGAAGGACCAAGCCCAGCGAGTCTTTGCGTTAAACAAGTCTGCGCTATCAGCATTCGCAATCCTTAAAAAAAAGGAGAGTACCATGAGTGTGCAGACACAGTGGACACCACAAGAAAGCAGCAGAACAAAGCTGGCAGACCGGAAAGCTACTCACAAAAGTACACGGGTAAATAAGACCGAGGGCAAGGCACAGCACGATCACAAAGTTCACCAGGAATGGAAAACTGTGGAGCCTAAAACAAAAAGAAGGGCTCAATTGAAGCACAAACCAGATGCTATAATTCTGCATAGCACTGAAGGGGTCTCATATAGCGATATGCTCAAAATGGTAACCAGAAGCCAAGATGAAAAAATGAAAGCCGTTGGAGGTAATGTTACCAAGGTGAGGCGCACAGCGAATGGCGACTTACTACTTGAGCTAAATAAAGGAAGAGCAGACAGGCTTCATAAGCTTAAAGAAGATATTGGCCAGCACATTGCCAATATCTTCTTTAAGCGCCAAGTTCGAAACTCGCGCTCTTACAGAGAACATAAGGCTGGAAATACTAGACCTAGACAACGAGACAACTGTGGACGAGATAGTAGCAGCCTTTTCTACCAAGTTGAAAATTGATCTAGAGCCAGGCGCTGTCAAAAGTCTCCGCCCATCATACCGCGATACCCAGAAAGCGCTCATATGTGTTCCGGCAGCAACCGCAGAGACAATCCTGAAGGCCAATAAAATTACAGTGGCATGGTCAGTGTGTCGAATCAGAGTTAATAATGCCCCAGTTAGATGCTACAAATGCCTAAAAACTGGTCACGTCGCTGCCAAATGCAATAGTGACGTTGACAGAAGTGGCTGGTGCTTAAAATGCGGAACCAGCGGGCATAAAATTCGGGACTGCTGTAATGAGGCCAAATGTTTTCTATGTGCAGCAGAAGGACTGACTGCACTCTCACATATAGCTGGCAGCCAACGATGCCCCTCCGCAAACGGGCGGTCATCCAACGAGACCCGTAAGCATAAAAATGATGATTAGGTTTATCCAGCTTAATCTAAATCATTGCTGGGCAGCCCATGAGCTGCTATCACAGACGGTGGGTGAGTCTAGCACAGACATAGCCATTATAAGTGAACCATTTAAGGCCAGATCTGGAGACAACTGGTCCTGCAGTATTTCCGGGAAGGCAGCGATCTGGGCTTGTGGAACGCCGTCACTACTGCAGCGCTCCGTTCTAAACAAGGAGCACTATGTCAGGGCAAACATAAGTGGATACTGGGTCTACAGCTGTTACTTGCCACCAAGTCTGAACATCCAAAGCTTCAGTGATGCCTTTGACGACCTTGCGGCAGACGCACGTACCCGCAGTCCAGTTATAATAGCTGGGGATTTCAACGCCTGGGCTGTTGAATGGGGTAGCAGTCTAACCAATGCAAAAGGTAGAGCGCTTTTAGAGGCATTTGCGACACTTAATATAGCTTTGCTTAATGTAGGATCCCAGAATACCTTCAATAGAGCGGGACTTGGATCGGTAATAGACCTGACTTTCGTCAGTGATAGTCTTTATAGGTCATCTAGCTGGGAAATCGCTAATGTATACACTGCAAGTGACCATGAAGCCATACTTTTTTCGGTCGGGGAAGCACAGCTTGCACCTGTAAAGAATTACAGGAGACATCATCAACCTGTATTCTGGTGGAGCAGCGACATTGGCGACATTCGCCGGAAATGTATTGCAGCAAGGCGGCGCTACACAAGAGCGAGAAGAAGGACGGATGGTTCATGGACACAGCTTCATGAAGAGTATAGCGTGGCCAGGAAAACCCTGAAGCTTGCAATCGCACGCTCAAAACGGGAAGCTTTTCTGAAACTTTGTGACTCAGCAGACCGTGACCCCTGGGGACGAGCATATAAAATCGTAGTTAAACGCATCTACAGCAACAAGAAGACTGCACCGCTTGAGTACGAGGAGGCAGCCAGGGTAGTAGACCACCTATTTCCGACCAGGATCGTAACGCTATCTCAAAGATGCCCAGTTCCAGTTGAACATTATGAAATTGATCCTGTAACATGTGACGAAGTTCTCGCTATTGCCAGGTGTCTCGAGCCCAACAAGGCCCCAGGCCCGGATTCTATTCCTAACCGCGCATTAAGGTTGGCGATGGTACTACGCCCCGACCCATTTGCTGAAACATACTCGCAGTGCCTGCGTGAAGGAGTGTTTCCCAGAAGGTGGAAATCGCAAAACCTAGTGCTAATTCCAAAGCCAGGTAAACCTACAGGGGAGGCATCGTCTTATAGACCGATTTGTCTAGTCGACTCCATGGGTAAGGTACTAGAGAAACTAATATATAACAGGCTGAATGACGCCATTCAGGCTGGAGGCGATCTATCCCCAAATCAATATGGATTTCGGAAGGCGCGTTCTACCACTGATGCAATAAACAAAGTGGCAAATATTGCCTCGAACGCTATAGATGGCGTCCGGTGGAAGGGAGGCAACAAGAAATATTGCCTGGTGGTAACCCTAGATATCAAAAACGCATTTAACTCCGCAGACTGGGGATGCGTTCTAGACTCCATAAGCCACTTCAGAGTCCCCACATACCTTCAAGCCATTATTTGGAGCTATTTCGCGGATAGGCAACTGAGATATGCCACCTCAACAGGACCAGAAGTACGCAGTGTGTCCGCAGGAGTCCCCCAGGGGTCAGTCTTGGGCCCCCTGTTATGGAACACCATGTACGACGAACTTCTAAGGCTCAGCATGCCCCAAGGGTGTGAAGTTGTGGGATATGCAGACGACGTCGCACTAGTGGTTGTTTCCAAAGAGCTGCATAACGTCGAAGAAGCTGCAAACACGGCATTGAACAGAATTACAGAGTGGCTGAGCTCAGTAAGTTTGACTCTGGCTGCCCACAAGACCGAGGCGGTGCTTATCTCCAGCAGGAAAAGGGTCGAAACTGCGAAAATACAGGTAGAAGGTACTACCATCGTATCAAAAAGAGCCTTACGATACCTCGGCTTATGGATAGATACACGGCTATCATTCCGTGAACACCTCTCGCATCTCCAGCTTAAGGCTTCAGAATCGATGCGAGCTCTCTCTCGCATCATGTTAAACACAAGAGGACCCAAACAGGGGAGACGCGTGTTATTGATGAGCGTGACCAGATCAATTATATTGTATGCAGCACCAATTTGGGCGCACGCCATGACTGTTCCGAGCTATAGCAGAGGCATAAGATCAACATATCGCCTCTGCGCTTTACGAGTATGCAGCGCATTCCGCACAGTCTCGGACGATGCGGCATTAGTAATAGCAGGAATGGTGCCAATTGATCTGCTTGTGAATGAACAGGCAACCGTCGCAAATGAAGTGGGTGGAAAAAGGAGGCTCGGGTGGCGGCCAAAAACGAAACCCAAACACTTTGGCAATCTCGCTGGGACCAATCGGAGAAAGGAAGATGGACGCATCGCCTTATTCCCGACATTAGTCGATGGACGGCAAGAAGGCATGGAGAGGTCAACTACTACTTGACGCAAGCCCTTAGTGGTCATGGTTGTTTTCGTCAATACCTACACAGGTTTGGCCACGAAGCGGAGCCAACATGCCCATGCGGAGAAGGATTCGATGAGGACACAGAGCATGTGCTGTTTACCTGTAGCCTTTTTGTCAGAGACCGGCAAAATTTATTTACTAATATCGGCAATCCATTATGCGTGGGAAACTTCACAGATCAAATGATGGCAAGTCCAAGCAATTGGAACGCCATCAACACTTTTGTAGGCATAGTTATGCGCAGCCTGCGCGTAGCTGAACGCCAAAGATCGGGCGCACTCTAAACTCTGCCAACACCTTTGCGAAGCACTGCCTCAACGCCGTTCCACAAAGGACAGCAGATTTAAAGTCTATCCCAAGTATATGTTTCTTTTGTTAGTTCCTTTTTGTTAATGTTTGTTAAATAATTGTACATTGTACATAGTATAAACTGAGTTATTAAATGAAATAAAAAAAAAAAAAACACATACACATACACATACACACACACAAAAAAAGGTTGACCTGACAGGAACGGGTATTTCGTCGAGTCCCGTCTTTTTTGTGAAATCTCCGCTTTATCCGTGATCGTTGATCTCCTAGTCCTGCAATTATATTGTCTATTAGTGTAGCAGTGTCACTCGTGTTGCTACTCACGTTCCGCCGGTCGCCAGTTGCATTGCAAGTGAAAAATTAAATTCTTTTTTTTTTCCGGCCTCCTGCTGCGCCGGTTCCTTTGGTGGTCGGAGGGGAGCGGGGCGCTTTCCTTTTGCATCTCCCGACTTTTTCCATCGTATTGGTGGTAGTGGGGTGCCAGCTGCACATTTTGGTAAATTTTTCTTCCACCCACGCTGTAAGTAAACACATAAGTGGTGCGATTATCAGCTGTTGGCGGACCTGCCAAGCCGGGCTCGAAAGCTCTCCAGGCCCATCATCTGGGAGTCGAGCTTTTTTTTTTTTTTCCGCAGACCGCCCAAGTGCCGCTTACTTCTAGGCGGTGGTTCTAAATCACCTCCCACCTGTCTAGCAGTGCACTAGCCCTAGCGTTGGGGACGTAGGCGGTGGCCTAACAAGCAGCGGAGCTGCCTTTGAATTCGGTCGGTACCTGGTTCAAATCCGCTGAGCGGAGTAAATAAAAAAAAATTTTAATTTAAATTTGGAGCACTTTTATTTCTATTTAAATTATTTTTTAAATATCTCCGTTTTTTCCCCTTTACCTTCGGAGGCGGGTCTTAAAGTACCTGGTTCAAATCCGCTGGAAGGAATTAAATTTTCAAATCCATTTCTTTTGGGAATTTAATTAGCATAAGTGGCATTGCTGTGATACCCCCTGGCACTATAGGGGCTCAAATCCGCTGCGGGTAATTTTGAATTCTAAAATTATTTTTTTTATTTTTTATAATTTTATTTTGCCATTGCACACCGAGCGGCCCATATTCCCGCTGCCTGCTGGAATTATCTAAAGGAAGCCGAGCCGGAGCGGTATAACACCCAACGCTCATCAGGGGGAAATACCTGGTAACAGGCCGAAGATAATGGAAGGAGAGGAGCTAATGGTGTTCGGGCGTAGCAGAATGTTGCTACATTCGCCTCCAGTCCATGACGAGTTGCCTCTGCGAGCGGCTGCTAGCCATCAAGAGGACACTCCAAAGAGATCGCGGGACGCCATGAGTCCAAATGGAGAAGCTGCAATTGACTGTGCCCCTCCGAAAAGGTCAAAACTGCAGCCTGTCTGCAAAGAATTAACAGAAATGGGCGTACTGTTGGAGGAGATCTCGGAGAGGATCAAGCCCGAGAAAGAAGGAGGCAAGTGGGCCATTACCAACTCCCTTCGGGAAAAAGTTGAGAGGCTAAAAGAGCTCCAGGCGGAAGTCAGCTCCAGACTCAGTGGACACCCAATCGAGTCAGTGGCATTGGAGGCATGTCCCAATTGTTCGAAGCCGCCACCTGAGCGTGTCAGTCGTGGGCAGCAGACTGAAGAATTGTTCTCCGTGACCATGCTATCCCGGCCTACGCAAACTTCACCAGTGGAAAAGCGCGGAGACAAGGCATCAGGCCCATCTGAACTCTCTCTCTCGCGGCAGACCAGCGCTCACGCATCCAAACAGCGTGCTAAAAAACGGCAACCCGCGGAATCCCAGCAGCATCAGCAGGCCCCACCTACTCCCCAAGGTGACAAAGCGCGCCATAAAACAGTGGATCATGGGACAACCGAGGACAACCATGGATGGAAAACAGTCGTCCCCGCAAAGCCTCGACGTGGAGCCTCCTTGATGCAGGCCAAACCGAGAATCAAGCATAGACCGGATGCAATTCTAATCGAAGCCAGCGACGGGCTTAGTTATAGCCAAGTACTCAAAATGGTGACCAGGCGCACGGATGGCAAGCTGCAACATGTCCGTGAGCACGTCTCCAGAGTTCGGCGTACTGCAAACGACGCGCTGATTCTGGAGCTCCGGAAGGACCCAGCAACTGACATCAAGTCACTCGGAGAAAATATCACCATGGTATTAGGTGATAAGGTAGGAGTAAGGGCTCTCCAGCAGCAAAGAGCTATAGCGATCTACAACCTAGATGCAGCGGCGACTCGGGAGGAGTTACTGACAGCGCTAGCCTCACAGGCCACAGCATACGGCCGGGCCTGCGGAATTACCAGACAGCAACACAGAGGCGGTAATCCAGAAGCTCACTGATCTGGGTTCTGTGATGATAGGGTGGGGAAATTGCACCATTAAAGCACTCGAAGAACGGCCACTGAGGTGCTTTAAGTGTCTTACCGTTGGCAAGATGCTCCAGCATGGAGGACAGGTCACGTTGCTGCTTCAAATGCGGCGAAGTAGGCCATATAGCAGCCAATTGTCCTTCAAAGGATGCCAACTGCTTTCTATGTGCTGCACAAGGCCTGAGTCCAAGAAATCACCAAGCAGGCAGCCGCCTTTGCACAGCAAGGGGCGATTCGAGGACCCCAAAGCCGCCCAAATGACTTCGTCAGCACTGAAGATCCTGCAGCTGAACCTAAATCACTGCATCGCGGCGCAGGACCTACTGCAACAGACGATCAGAGAGCAGTTAATCGATGTAGCTCTTCTAAGCGAGCCCTACTCTACTGGAGAGTCATCCAAGTGGGTGACGGACGCCGACAGGAGATCCGCAATATGGTCTTGTGGGACATCAAGCCCGCTGCAAGACACAAGGTCCTTCCAACATTTCAGCAGAGCCACGGTGAATGATCTGGTACTGTACAGCTGCTACTTGCCACCCAGTTTACCAATTACTCGCTTCGG
The DNA here is from genome assembly GCA_018152135.1 of Drosophila paulistorum. Taxonomy (NCBI): domain Eukaryota; kingdom Metazoa; phylum Arthropoda; class Insecta; order Diptera; family Drosophilidae; genus Drosophila; species Drosophila paulistorum. Next base: position 28,551 of record JAECXG010000033.1, on the reverse strand, counting down.
TGAGGTAGACATGTACACATGTGTACACATACACATACACATACACATACACATACACATACACATACACATACACATACACATACACATACACATACACATACACATACACATACACATACACATACACATACACATACACATACACATACACATACACATACACATACACATACACATACACATACACATACACATACACATACACATACACATACACATACACATACACATACACATACACATACACATACACATACACATGCTGCACAAGGCCTGAGTCCAAGAAATCACCAAGCAGGCAGCCGCCTTTGCACAGCAAGGGGCGATTCGAGGACCCCAAAGCCGCCCAAATGACTTCGTCAGCACTGAAGATCCTGCAGCTGAACCTAAATCACTGCATCGCGGCGCCCGACTTCGTATGTTTTGTTATGCCCGACTTCGTATGTTTTGTTCCCTTGTTATGTTATTTGTAATTATGCTAGCAATGTTTTAAATGAAATAAAAAAAAAAAAAAAAAAAAAAAAAAACACATACACATACACATACACATACACATACACATACACATACACATACACATACACATACACATACACATACACATACACATACACATACACATACACATACACATACACATACACATACACATACACATACACATACACATACACATACACATACACATACACATATACATACACATACACATACACATACACATACACATACACATACACATACACATACACATACACATACACATACACATACACATACACATACACATACACATACACATACACATACACATACACATACACATACACATACACATACACATACACATACACATACACATACACATACACATACACATACACATACACATACAGGAACAAGAAGGAGCAGGAGGTTTCATCAGGAGTCCCGCAAGGCTCAGTCCTGGGCCCGCTCCTGTGGAACGTCATGTACGACGGTATCCTGAGGCTGCAGCTGCCGTCGCACACACAAATCGTCGGGTTTGCTGACGACGTAGCCCTGGTGGTGGTAGCGAAGGAGTTGAAGGATGCAGAGGCGTGGTGCACAGAAGCAGTCGCCAATGTGGAGCGATGGCTAAGCTCTGCTGGACTAAACCTGGCGGCCCACAAGTCCGAGGCGGTCCTCATCAGCAGCAGGAGGCTAGTTGAGCGGGCCGAGATATGTGTCGGTACCACCCGGATTCTGTCGCAAAGGGCCATCAAGTACCTGGGAGTTATGCTGGACACCCGTCTGTGCTTTCGCGAACACCTCGACTACGCGAATCAAAGGGCCCTTGTCTCTGTAAGGTCCCTTTCTAGGATAATGTTGAACACCCGAGGCCCCAAGGAGGGACGTAGAAGACTGCTGATGAGCGTCACAAGGTCGATAGCCCTTTACGCCGCTCCTATCTGGGCCGGAGCAATGGACACAAAAAGCTACCGCCGCGACCTTGAAGCGACCTACAGACTGAGCGCAATAAGGGTGTGCAGCGCCTTCAGGACGGTGTCGGACGAGGCGGCACTGGTTCTGGCAAGCATGGTGCCGATTGACGAACTGGCCAGAGAATCCAACGCCATGTACTACGGCAAGAGAACGGACGCATCCAGCGGTTCTTCTTCAGAGACGGGCAACCGGCAACACCAGCGGCTACAAAGCATATGCCGGTGGCAGAGGCGCTGGGATCTATCGCCTAAGGGAAGATGGACGCACCGGCTCATTCCGAAGCTCGAACCCTGGTTGAACAGAACGCATGGCGAGGTAAATTTTTACCTAACTCAGCTCCTGAGTGGCCATGGCTGTTTTAGAAGCTACCTGAAGCGGTTTAGGCACGATACATCGGACGAATGTACATGGTGTGGTAGTGGAATAATCGAGGACGCGCACCATGTTACATTTCTTTGCCCGCGATACGACGAAGCGAGACAGAGCCTGTGCGATGAGGTCGGAGAGAGAGTCATGGCGGAAAACTTGGTTCTGCTCATGTTGGCTGATGTTAAGAACTGGGAGGCGGCCAGTAAGTTCGCCGCTACCGTAATGAAGGAACTCAGAAGGCTAGAGAGAGAGAGAAGCTAGGATCTGGTAAAGCCGCATGCGAAGCAATGCCAAACAGGCGGTACCGCATGTGCTGCCCCGGTCCACTCGCCATCCCCCCCCTTCCTACCAAAACGCAGTCTATATTGTGAAAATTTATGTATATATGTATTTTTGTTCTCTTGTAGTAAATTAATAAATGAATTAAAAAAAACACATACACATACACATACACATACACATACACATACACATACACATACACATACACATACACATACACATACACATACACATACACATACACATACACATACACATACACATACACATACACATACACATACACATACACATACACATACACATACACATACACATACACATACACATACACATACACATACACATACACATACACATACACATACACATACACATACACATACACATACACATACACATACACATACACATACACATACACATACACATACACATACACATACACATACACATACACATACACATACGGACACAGAGAGAAAAATATTGTTTACAGTGCGGACGCGTCTTCGTCTCCGCTCCCAATTATTCATCTATATTGTGTTTCTACCTGTGAATAAAAGGCTTGAGTTGGTGGTGCAAGTGCCCGCGTTAAGTGTCTACTCGCCAGAATCCAAATCTCGTCCGGCGGTCGTCGAACACCCGGTGACCAGGGCCTGCTGCGTGCACCGGTCCATGAGCCTGCACTTTCCTTGGGTGACCAGGGGGGTGGGAGCTGCTCTGCCTCGTCCCGTTACTTGTGGATGCGTCAGTGTTGGTGTGTGTCGGGTTTGACATTTCTTTCGGTTCCCGCTTTTGTTCCTCTTTGCCCACACAAATTCGTTCCTGCGGGATAGAACCATCAGCTGATACCAGGTTTGCCAGATCAGTAGTTAACTAGCCGTTAACAGCGCCCACTGCGCTAACAGCACGCCTTTTACCACACGATCTGCCTCTGTTAACTGTGCACTCTGTAAACTGTTAACAGTTGGGCACTTTCGATTCTGCATTGCACTTAATCCGATACTCGAACCCGCTCGTAACATAGCTGAGTTCTAGCACCAAGCTACACATCTGCTCGGTGGCGTTGTACGAGTCGCGCAAGTCGCTGGCGCATGGGCCGCTGGTTCAACTCCGCGCTGGGGATTCGTGAATTTCTTGGATTATTTGTTATTTGCAATTGGAACAAAATATAATAAAATAAAATAAATACAACAAAACAAATTTATTTATATATAACAATAACAACTAGCTATTCAATTGTCACCCAATTGAATTCTCCCCCCCACTATACTACACACATATACATATATTCTTTTTTTGTTGTTGCTTGCTGTTGCCGGCACCGGTAGGCCAAGGCTCAAATCCGCTGGAAGCATCTTGAAATTAAATATATTTTTTTTTTTCCTTTTGGTTGTTTTTGGTCTCTTATTTATTTTATTTTTTTTTTTTAAATAAATAAAGATCCAGGAAGAAGTTCCCGAGTCGGAGCGGTATAACTCCCATCGCTAGGCAGGGGGAAATACTTGCCCGCCGAGGGAATGCCAGTAGAGCGGACGCCTCCGCCAACAGGGCAAGCGCCAGAACAGCAGGCTGCCTTAAGTCTCGTGGCTCAAAATGTGGCGCTGTCGGTGGCGACTGGTCAAGACGCGACCCCGAAGCGAACTAGAGACTCCCCAGCGCATAGTCCTAACAGCGGCGGTAACGTACCCCCAAAAAAATCGAAGGTACAGCCAAAGGTCAAGGCACTGGACGAAATGAGTATCCTCCTGGACTCAATTGCTGTCCACTACTCCAAGGAGAAAGATGCTAGCGGCAAAATAAACCGCAGCATCACAAACACTTTTAGGGAAAAGGTCGCCAGACTGCAAGAACTAGTCGTGGTTGTCAGTGCGATGTTCCACGGTCGAGAACTCCCTGCCACAACAGAGCCGAGGTGCGTATCCTGTAGTAGACCGCCTCCCAAGCGCGTGAGCCGCTACCAGCAAACGGAAGAGGCAGTCCCTCCACTTAAACAGGACAAGCCGACGCAAGTGTCACCCAGAGTAAGGGTCATCAAAGATGCAAAAAAGAAGTCTGCACAGCAGCCTGCTGATAAGCGAGAGGAGCAACCCCACGACCCTGCCCAGAAGGACACCAGTACGTGGCAGCGGGTCGGTGCGTCATCGCGGGCGTCCCGTCACAAATCTGGGGTACCTCGCAGAGTCAAGCCGGAGGCTCTCTTGGTCCAGCCAGCATCGGGCCGCAGCTACAGCGAGGTCTTGGCCATGGTAACGAGGCGCAGTGATGATAAGCTCAAACGCGTATGTGAGCAAGTCGTCAAGGTTCGACGCACCGTCAAAGACGGGTTGTTACTCGAGCTAAAGGGGGCCCCTGAGGACAAGCAGTTCCTGAAGGACGAGCTGAAGCACGTCCTAGGGGATTCAGCCGGAGTACGTGTCCTTGCTCCAACCAAACACGCAATTATTCGCGAACTAGATGAATTGACTGAGCCTCGCGACCTTATTGTCGCACTGGCAAATCAAGCAAGTGTCGACGAGGACTGCTGTACTGTCAGGAGTCTACGCCGCGGGCTCTCCGGGTCCAAAGTCGCAGTCATAAGTGCAGCTGAGACGGTGATGAAGAAGATACTGGCATTAGGCAAAGTCCGTGTTGGATGGTCCTGTTGCCGTATAAAGGAGCTGGAAGAGCTGCCTAAGCGTTGTTACCGCTGTCTCAGGGCTGGCCATATATCGGCGAAGTGCCCCAGCCAAGTGGACAGGTCCAACTGCTGCCTGAGGTGTGGAGCGGAAGGACACAAAGCCGCGAGCTGTGGATTAAAAGACCCCACCTGCTTCCTGTGCCAAGAGGAGGGCCTTCAGCCTACGAACCACTTTGCGGGCAGTCATCGGTGCCCCCTTAATGGAACAAAGAGGCAACCACGGGCCCATCAATGATGCGCCTAAAATTCATCCAAGTGAACCTTAATCACTGTGCCGTCGCGCAGGATCTCCTCCATCAGACGGTTCGGGAAGGCGGCTACGACTTGGCCCTAGTCAGTGAGCCGTATAGAACGGAGAGGAACGCCGACTGGGTATCCGACATCAACGGAAAGGCTGCTATTTGGTCCTGCGGGACTAACAGGCTCCCAATTGAGGATGTCGCCCAGATGGAGGGCTTCGTCCGGGCAAAAATTGGAGGGTACTGGGTCTATAGCTGCTACCTGCCTCCCAGCTACACCCTAGAGAGGTTTGGATGTACCATCGACGCCATTTCTGTCGACGCCAGGGGCCGCCAAGGTGTCATCATTGGCGGTGACTTTAATGCTTGGGCAACTGAATGGGGTAGTACTCGCTCCGACGCACGGGGCCGCCTTTTGCTCGAGTGTTTCTGCAATCTCAGTGTCTCGCTGCTCAATTCCGGCTCAAGATTCACTTTCAGTAGAGCCGGTGCAGGATCCATTGTCGACCTTACGTTCGCCAGTGACTCCATAGCTTCACAGTCGAATTGGGAAGTTGGGCGTCACTACACCGGTAGCGACCACGAGGCCATTGTCTTCACCGTTGGGACAACCATGCCACGAACTGAGCGAACGCCTCCCACCGGGAAAAGCTACAAGTTTGAGTCCTTAAACTTGTACACGTTTAGCAGAGTGTTGGAGAGTTTACGTGATGCACGCCTAGGAGATGCAGACACGGCAGCGAACTCTTTCATGTCGACACTGGAGAGGGCCTGTGATGAGAGTATGTCCCAGCGCAAGGCATACAGAAGGCACCACAAACCAGTCTGTTGGTGGAATGACAGTATCGCCGACGTTCGCCGCAGATGCTTCCGCGCGAGGCGCATGTACCAGCGTGCTAGAGGGACGCTAGCCTTCCCAGACCTATATCTGGAATACAAGCAGTGCTGCAAGGCTCTCAAAAAGGCGATCAAAGACAGCAAACGCGAGTGCTTCCTGGCCCTATGCGACTCCGCAGAGCAGGACCCATGGGGTAAGGCATACCAGACTGTCGTGAAGCGCTTGCATATAGACAAGACTCCGGCACCAAAGGACGCCCCGACTGTTAGGGGCATAGTAGACACCCTCTTCCCTCAAATCGTGGACGAATTGCCTGTCCTGCATCCCCCGCTTCACCCACAAATAGAGGAATGCACAGTGGACGAGGTACTCAACATAGTCCGGAATCTTAAACCTGCGAAGGCTCCGGGCCCCGACGGAATCACTAACCAAATACTAAAGATCGCGGTGTCGTTACAGGCTGAGTCCTTTGTGGACTTGTACAACAAGTGCATGAGGGAAGGTGCGTTCCCATCCAGATGGAAAAAGCAGAACCTAATCTTGCTTACGAAACCAGGGAAAACTTCTCTCGATGCGTCTTCATTCAGGCCGATCTGCCTCCTGGACTCGGCAGGTAAAGTTCTAGAGTCTCTAATTTGCGCAAGGCTTAGCTCAGCCATCCAAGCCAACGGAGGACTTGCGGAGCAGCAGTTCGGTTTCCGGAAGGCTAGGTCCACAACTGATGCCATTGCACGCGTGGTTAATATTGCGGCGGACGCGATCGCCGGTGCTAGATGGAAAGGGGGGTCGAAAGAGTACTGTCTGGTAACCACCCTAGACATAAAAAACGCCTTCAACTCGGCCAGATGGAGCCGTATCCTAGTCGCATTAGCCGATTTTGGAGTCCCACACTACCTCCTCAGTTGTGTGCGACAATATTTCCAAGGAAGGACCATCTGCTACACCACAAATGATGGCCCAGTAGTGCGGACAGTGTCTGGAGGAGTGCCCCAAGGCTCGGTGCTGGGACCTTTACTCTGGAATACAATGTACGACGGAGTCTTACGCCTGCAGTTTCCGCCTGGCACCCACATCACAGGGTTCGCGGACGACATAGTCCTTGCCGTGGTCGCTAAGACCGTCAAGGAAGTTGAGGAACGCTCGAATGCCGCCATTAGAAGCGTCGAGCAGTGGCTCCAGGCCGCCGGCCTCCAGCTGGCAGCTCACAAGACGGAGGCAGTGCTTATCAGCAGCAGAAAGACTGTGGAATCCGCAAAAGTACGGGTGGGCAGCGCTGTGATTGAATCCAAGAGGGCTATCAAATATCTCGGCGTTCTACTGGACACAAGGCTCAGTTTTAGGGAGCATCTGCAACATGCTGGAGAAAAAGCAGCCAAATCCGCACACGCTTTATCGCGCATCCTCTTAAACACGCGCGGCCCGAGGCAGGGACGACGGCTACTGCTCTCGAGCGTCACCACATCGACGGCGCTTTACGCAGTACCAGCGTGGATCGACGGCATGAGAGTGAAAAGCTACCGACGAGGACTCGAAGCAACCCACCGGCTAAGCGCGATAAGAGTCTGCAGTGCATTCCGCACGATCTCGGATGACGCGGCGCTCGTTATCGCAGGAATGATGCCGATCGAAGATCAGGCAGCGATCATCGAAGCAGTCGCTAAGGCCAGACGAGGTAGCTCAGTAGGACCGGGAGCAACACGCAGTCTAGCGCGGCAACATAGTATACGGAGGTGGCAAGAGCGCTGGGACACCTCGACCAAGGGAAGGTGGACGCACACGCTCATCCCTGACATTAGCGCGTGGGTCCTGCGCAAACACGGCGAGGTAAACTATTACCTGACTCAACTGCTGAGTGGTCACGGCTGCTTCAGGACGTATCTGAAGAGATTCGGCCACGAAACTTCGGACGAATGCACCTGGTGCGGCAGCGGAATACCCGAAGACGCCGAGCATGTGTTGCTGCATTGTCCCAGATTTGAAGCGGCGAGAATCTCCATGGAGTGCGCAATGGGGCATCGCGCAACACTGGAAAATTTGACCAGGCTGATGGTCGCTAATCCCCGAGCCTGGGAGGCCGTCAGTACTTTCGCGTCGGTTGTGATGAAGGAGCTCAGGAGGCTCGAGCGCCAGAGGCACGAGGAATGATCGCCCAGGGCCCTGCGAAGCAGTACCCAAAAGTAGTCCCGTTTGACCCTGTATTCGTATCCACCTCCCCCCCTCTAACTTCACGAGTGTATTGTATTGTTCTCTCCTTGATTTGTGATGCTTAAAATTTATTGTTTATTATATTCTTTTTTATATATGTTACGTTAATAAGTTGTTATGTATGAGTAATAAATGGAATTAAAAAAAAAAAAAAAAAAAAAAACATACACATACACATACACATACACATACACATACACATACACATACACATACACATACACATACACATACACATACACATACACATACACATACACATACACATACACATACACATACACATACACATACACATACACATACACATACACATACACATACACATACACATACACATACACATACACATACACATACACATACACATACACATACACATACACATACACATACACATACACATACACATACACATACACATACACATACACATACACATACACATACATGGGACAACCGAGGACAACCATGGATGGAAAACAGTCGTCCCCGCAAAGCCTCGACGTGGAGCCTCCTTGATGCAGGCCAAACCGAGAATCAAGCATAGACCGGATGCAATTCTAATCGAAGCCAGCGACGGGCTTAGTTATAGCCAAGTACTCAAAATGGTGACCAGGCGCACGGATGGCAAGCTGCAACATGTCCGTGAGCACGTCTCCAGAGTTCGGCGTACTGCAAACGACGCGCTGATTCTGGAGCTCCGGAAGGACCCAGCAACTGACATCAAGTCACTCGGAGAAAATATCACCATGGTATTAGGTGATAAGGTAGGAGTAAGGGCTCTCCAGCAGCAAAGAGCTATAGCGATCTACAACCTAGATGCAGCGGCGACTCGGGAGGAGTTACTGACAGCGCTAGCCTCACAGGCCAAGGTCGAAGAAAACGCGCTCACCGTAAAGAGCATACGGCCGGGCCTGCGGAATTACCAGACAGCAACACAGAGGCGGTAATCCAGAAGCTCACTGATCTGGGTTCTGTGATGATAGGGTGGGGAAATTGCACCATTAAAGCACTCGAAGAACGGCCACTGAGGTGCTTTAAGTGTCTTACCGTTGGCAAGATGCTCCAGCATGGAGGACAGGTCACGTTGCTGCTTCAAATGCGGCGAAGTAGGCCATATAGCAGCCAATTGTCCTTCAAAGGATGCCAACTGCTTTCTATGTGCTGCACAAGGCCTGAGTCCAAGAAATCACCAAGCAGGCAGCCGCCTTTGCACAGCAAGGGGCGATTCGAGGACCCCAAAGCCGCCCAAATGACTTCGTCAGCACTGAAGATCCTGCAGCTGAACCTAAATCACTGCATCGCGGCGCAGGACCTACTGCAACAGACGATCAGAGAGCAGTTAATCGATGTAGCTCTTCTAAGCGAGCCCTACTCTACTGGAGAGTCATCCAAGTGGGTGACGGACGCCGACAGGAGATCCGCAATATGGTCTTGTGGGACATCAAGCCCGCTGCAAGACACAAGGTCCTTCCAACATTTCAGCAGAGCCACGGTGAATGATCTGGTACTGTACAGCTGCTACTTGCCACCCAGTTTACCAATTACTCGCTTCGGTGAGGTAGACATGTACACATGTGTACACATACACATACACATACACATACACATACACATACACATACACATACACATACACATACACATACACATACACATACACATACACATACACATACACATACACATACACATACACATACACATACACATACACATACACATACACATACACATACACATACACATACACATACACATACACATACACATACACATACACATACACATACACATACACATACACATACACATACACATACACATACACATACACATACACATACACATAGACTTACACACAAAAAGACAGGAAAGTGGAATGTGTACTTCGTCGCGTCCCGGTTTTTTCTGTAAAATTCCCGTCTTATCCGTGCTTGTAAATCTCGTAGTCCTGCAACATAATAGTTTGTTAGTGTAGCAGTCAACTCTTGTTGTTACCTACGTTTCGCCGGCCGCCAGTCTGCATCGCAAGTGGAAAAATTAAAACATAATTTTTTTTTCCCGGCCTCCCGCCGCGTCGGTCTTTTGGCGGTTGGAGGGGTGCGGGGCGCCTCCTTTCTGCATCACCCAACTTTTTCCTCCGTATTGGTGTTAGTGGGGTGCCAGTCGCACCTTTTGATAAATAGCACGCTGTAAGTAAATACACAATTGGTGCGATAACCAGCTGTTGGCGGACCTGCCAAGCCGGTCTCGAAAGCTCTCCAGGGTCATCATTTGGGAGTCGAGCTTTCACCGCAAAACTTCTAAGCCGGGGTTCTCGATCACCTCCCACCAGACTAGCAGCATAGCAGCGCACCAGCCTAAGGCTTGGTGACGTAAGCGGTGGCGTACCTGGCAGCGGTGCTGCCTCTCATCGCCTGGTACCTGGTTCAAATCCGCTGAGTGGAGCGAAGAAATTTTAAATAAATTTGGAGCATTTTTATTTTTTCTTTCGGACGCGGGCCTCCAAGTACCTGGTTCGACTCTGCTGTGAGGATTTAGAATTAAAATTAAATTTCAAATTCTTTTAGAGTTGAAATTTGATCAATTACTAGTGGTTTTTTTTTCTGCGATACTCCTAGGCACGGTAGGGGTTCAAATCCGCGGCGGGTAATCTTGGATTCAAAAAAAAAAAAAAATTATTTTTATTTTATAATTTTTTTTTTTTTTTGTTTTGTTTATCCGTCCATTACATACCGAGTGGCCCATATTCCCGCTGACTGCCTGTATTATCTAAAAGAAGCGGAGCCGGAGCGGTATAACTCCCAACGCCCACCAGGGGAAATACCTGGTCGTCAGGCTGTAGGAAATGGTCGGCGAGGAGCAAATGTTTGGGCGTAGTAGATTGCTGCTACATTCGCCTCCAATCCATAGTGAGTTGCCTTTGCGAGCGGCTGCTAGCCAGCAGGAGGACACTCCAAAGAGATCTAGGGACGCCATGAGTCCAGACGGAGAAGCAGCAAATGCTAACGAATGTGCCCCATCGAAAAGGTCAAAATTGCAGCCTGTCTGCAATGAGCTAGCGGAAATGGGCGTACTGTTGGAGGAGATCTCGGAGAGGATCAAGCCCAAGAAGGAAGGTGGCAAGCGGGCCATCACCAACGCCCTTCGCGAAAAAGTGGAGAGGCTGAAAGAGCTGCATGCGGAAGTCAGCTCCCGGCTCAGCGGGCACCCGACCGAGACAGTTCCATTGGAGGCGTGTCCCAATTGCTCGAAGGCGCCACCTGTGCGTGCCAGTCGTGGGCAGCAGACCGATGAAATGTCCCCCACGACCATGCTTTCCCGGCCCACTCAGACTTCACCACTGGCAAAGCGAGAAGGCAAGGCACCATTTTCGTCTGAACCAGCTGGAAAGCAACTGCGGCAGCCGAGTGCTCACGCATCAAAGCAGCGTCCAAAAAAACGGCACCCTGTGGATCCCCAGCAGCAGCAGCAGGAGTCACCTACTCCTCAAGGCGATAAACCGCACCTCATAATCGCGGATCATGGATCATCCGAGGACAACCAAGGATGGAAAACAGTCGGTCCACCAAAGCCTCGACGTGGTGGCTCCTCGAAGCAGGCCAAACCCAGAATCAGGCATAGACCGGATGCAATTCTGATCGAGGCCAGCAGCGGGCTTAGCTATAGCCAAGTCCTAACGATGGTGACCAGGCGTACGGATGATAAACTAATCCACGTCCGTGAGCATGTCTCCAGAGTACGTCGCACAGCTAAAGACGCGCTGCTACTGGAGCTTCGCAAGGACTCTGCTACGAGCATAAAATCGCTCCAGGATGACATCACCCAAGTGCTGGGTGCAAAAGCCGATGTGAAGGCCCTCACACAGCTTAGGACGGTAGCAATCTACAACCTAGATGCAGCGGTGACCCCTGAGGAGCTTCTAACGAAGTTATCCTCGCAAGCTAAGGTAGACGTAAACGCGCTAACCGTCAAAAGCCTTCGGACAGGTCTCCGGAACTACCAGACGGCAATTGTGAGCGCACCTGAGTCTGTGACCCGGACGCTCATCGAACTTGGTCGCGTAGAGATAGGCTGGGCAAACTGCCGTATCAGAGAACTCGAGCAGCGGCCTTTGCGCTGCTTCAAGTGCCTAGCTACTGGTCACGTCGCCGCGAAGTGCCCTAGCAAGGTGGACAGATCAAACTGTTGCTTCAAGTGTGGTGTAGCAGGCCACAAGGCAGCTGTCTGTCCCTCTATAGAACCGCACTGCTTCCTCTGCGTTGCACAGGACCTAAGCCCAACAAATCACCTTGCGGGTAGCCGTCTATGCCCAGCTACAGGCGAATCGAGGACCCCCAATGACCTCCAATGACTCAGCCAGCCCTGAAGATCCTGCAGTTAAACCTGAATCACTGCATCGCAGCCCAAGACCTGCTGCAGCAGACTGTTCGGGAGATACGAGCGGATATAGCCCTGCTAAGCGAACCTTATAAAACCGGCACAGGTCCCTGCTGGGCCAAGGACTCGAGCGGTAGAGCAGCGGTTTGGTGTTGTGGTAGCAGCGACGGCGTATTGCAGGACATTCTACGCGAGGATGGATTTGTGAGAGCGAGGTTTGGCAGTTATTGGCTCTACAGCTGCTATCTCGCGCCTAGCTTAACCCTGGAGCAGTTTGGCCGGACGGTAGACAAAATCGCCGATGACATTAGAGGACGACAAGGAGTGATCATAGGTGGCGACTTTAATGCTTGGTCAGTCGAATGGGGAAGTACACGCTCTGACGCTCGAGGTAGATTGCTGCTGGAAGCTTTCGCCAATCTTAACATCTCCTTGCTAAATGTTGGCTCCGAGAATACCTTCAGAAGGTCCGGCACAGGATCTATTGTGGATCTTTCTTTTGCCAGCGACAGTATCGCCGCCTCAGCCACATGGCACGTGGGATCAACATACTCGGCGAGTGACCATGAAGTCATCACCTTCACCATTGGCGACAGCAGGCAACCGCTCCCTAGGACGCAGCATTTTCGAAGGGTTTTTAAGGCGGAAACCCTTAACTCGCAGGTCTTTGGCCACAACCTGGAGGGCCTAAGCGTTAGGGACAACATGAGCGCGGAAGACGCCGCAAATTCCGTAATGGCACGGATAGTAGAGGCATGCGAGGCTAGCATGTCTCTGAGTGGCACATACACACGCCACCATACCCCAGTCTTTTGGTGGAATGACGCTGTCGCTGAAGCTAGGAGATCCTGCCTTCGCGCAAGGCGTCTCTATCAGCGCGCACGTGGTTCGACAAACTTCGAGGCCCTGGGCCTGGAGTATAAGAGACGTCGGAATATGCTCAAGATTGCGATCCGTTCCAGCAAACGTGAATGTTTCCTCGCTCTGTGCGACTCTGCTGAGCACGACCCCTGGGGCAAGGCCTACCAGCTAGTGGTCAAGCGTTTAAACTCCAGTAGAAACCCACCCCCAACGGATGCGCAAGCGGTACGTTCAATTGTCGACGGACTTTTCCCTGTGGTCGACGAAGAAATGCATGTGCCCCGCCTGACCCCAGTCCTACACTCGGCGGAGTGTACGCTAACCGAGGTCCTTGAGACAGTGAGGCGTCTGAAGCCCAAAAAGGCACCAGGTCCGGATTCGATCCCCAATAACGCATTCAAGCTCGCAGTGCTGCTCTACCCACACGTGTTCGTAGAGCTTTACTCCAAGTGTCTTAGCGAAGGTGTTTTTCCCGATAGATGGCAACTACAAAACCTGGTGTTGCTGCCGAAGCCGGGGAAGCCGCAAGGAGAGGCGTCTTCTCATAGACCCATCTGCCTCATCGACACAGCTGGCAAAGTCCTCGAGGCAATAATCTGCTCGCGTCTGGAAACAGCAATCATGGCACGGGGCGGCCTATCTGAGTACCAGTTCGGATTCAGGAAGGCGAGATCTACGATCGACGCAATAAACCGGGTGGTAGGATTAGCTGCAAGGGCAATCGAAGGTACAAGATGGAAAGGTGGTGCCAAAGAATACTGCCTAGTGGTAACTCTGGACATCAAAAACGCCTTTAATTCAGCGAGATGGAACAGGATCTTGGAAGCGCTTGGGGCCTTCGGGATTCCGAGCTATCTCATCAAGTGCGTAGCCAGCTACTTCTGCAACAGGAGGATACGTTTCTGGACGGACGCAGGCTTGGAGGAAAGGGTCGTATCTGCTGGCGTCCCACAAGGGTCTGTTTTGGGTCCCCTGCTGTGGAATGTCATGTACGACGGAGTCTTACGCTTGGATTTCGACCCTGGCACCCATATAGTTGGCTTCGCAGACGACGTAGCACTTGTAGTGATAGCCAAGGATCTCACGGCAGCTGAAGAAATAACCAACAGGGCGATTAATAAGGTTGGCCAATGGCTCTCTGCAGCCGGACTGCAATTAGCCGCGCAAAAGACGGAGGCGGTACTCATAAGTAGCCGCAAGCGAGTGGAGACTGCCAGCATCAGGGTCGGCGACACCACAGTTGTCTCCAAGCGGGCTCTAAAGTACCTCGGAGTCATGATCGACACAAGGCTGACTTTTAGAGAGCACTTAGAGTACAGCAGCAGGAAAGCTGCATCGGTAGCGCAATCGCTCTCTAGAATATTACTAAACACGCGTGGACCGAAACAAGGACGGCGTCTCTTGCTATCCAGCGTCATCCGTTCGACTGCACTCTATGCGGCGCCTTCGTGGATAACGGGGATGGAAACTAGATCCTACAGGCGGAGCCTTGAGTCGACGCATCGCTTAAGCGCAATCAGGGTGTGCAGCGCTTTTCGCACCATCTCTGATGACGCCGCACTGGTGATCGCTGGGTTGCTGCCCATCGATGAGTACGCTGCAATTGCATCGGCCTCCTTCACAGCGTCGAGGCAAACTAACAGTTCTACCACTAATCAGCAGAGAGGCCTCGAGCATCGGAGGGCATGGCAGTCAAGTCTGCGCAGATGGCAGGAAAGGTGGGACTCCTCCTCCAAGGGGAGGTGGACTCACACTCTGATCCCTGACATCACTTCATGGGTTTCGAGAAAACATGGGGCAGTGAACTTTTACCTCACACAGCTCCTGAGCGGCCACGGTTGTTTCAGAAGCTACTTGAAAAGATTCAACCACGACGTGTCAGACGAATGCACATGGTGCGGAGCGGGCATTGTTGAGGATGCAAGCCACGTGCTCCAGCACTGCCCTCGCTTCGAAGTAGAACGGTGCCGACTGCAGAATGTAATGGGCGAAATGGTGACGGCGAGAAATCTGACGAGGATGATGATTGCAGATCCAGACGTATGGGAGGCGGCCAGCGCCTTCGCCGTGCGCGTAATGGTGGCACTTAGGAAGCTGGAGAGGGAAAGGTCTGCCCAATAAATTAAAGCCCACGGTCTGCGATGCAATACCGGCAGGTCGTCCCGCAGTAGCCGTTATCTTTTATTTTTTGTTCTCACCTTATGTTCCCTGTCATTGTTGCAACTTTTTTGTATTAAACGTTTGTAAGTTCTAGAAAATAAAAAAAAAAAAAAAAAAAAAAAAACAACACATACACATACACATACACATACACATACACATACACATACACATACACATACACATACACATACACATACACATACACATACACATACACATACAGGAACAAGAAGGAGCAGGAGGTTTCATCAGGAGTCCCGCAAGGCTCAGTCCTGGGCCCGCTCCTGTGGAACGTCATGTACGACGGTATCCTGAGGCTGCAGCTGCCGTCGCACACACAAATCGTCGGGTTTGCTGACGACGTAGCCCTGGTGGTGGTAGCGAAGGAGTTGAAGGATGCAGAGGCGTGGTGCACAGAAGCAGTCGCCAATGTGGAGCGATGGCTAAGCTCTGCTGGACTAAGCCTGGCGGCCCACAAGTCCGAGGCGGTCCTCATCAGCAGCAGGAGGCTAGTTGAGCGGGCCGAGATATGTGTCGGTACCACCCGGATTCTGTCGCAAAGGGCCATCAAGTACCTGGGAGTTATGCTGGACACCCGTCTGTGCTTTCGCGAACACCTCGACTACGCGAATCAAAGGGCCCTTGTCTCTGTAAGGTCCCTTTCTAGGATAATGTTGAACACCCGAGGCCCCAAGGAGGGTCGATAGCCCTTTACGCCGCTCCTATCTGGGCCGGAGCAATGGACACAAAAAGCTACCGCCGCGACCTTGAAGCGACCTACAGACTGAGCGCAATAAGGGTGTGCAGCGCCTTCAGGACGGTGTCGGACGAGGCGGCACTGGTTCTGGCAAGCATGGTGCCGATTGACGAACTGGCCAGAGAATCCAACGCCATGTACTACGGCAAGAGAACGGACGCATCCAGCGGTTCTTCTTCAGAGACGGGCAACCGGCAACACCAGCGGCTACAAAGCATATGCCGGTGGCAGAGGCGCTGGGATCTATCGCCTAAGGGAAGATGGACGCACCGGCTCATTCCGAAGCTCGAACCCTGGTTGAACAGAACGCATGGCGAGGTAAATTTTTACCTAACTCAGCTCCTGAGTGGCCATGGCTGTTTTAGAAGCTACCTGAAGCGGTTTAGGCACGATACATCGGACGAATGTACATGGTGTGGTAGTGGAATAATCGAGGACGCGCACCATGTTACATTTCTTTGCCCGCGATACGACGAAGCGAGACAGAGCCTGTGCGATGAGGTCGGAGAGAGAGTCATGGCGGACAACTTGGTTCTGCTCATGTTGGCTGATGTTAAGAACTGGGAGGCGGCCAGTAAGTTCGCCGCTACCGTAATGAAGGAACTCAGAAGGCTAGAGAGAGAGAGAAGCTAGGATCTGGTAAAGCCGCATGCGAAGCAATGCCAAACAGGCGGTACCGCATGTGCTGCCCCGGTCCACTCGCCATCCCCCCCTTCCTACCAAAACGCAGTCTATATTGTGAAAATTTATGTATATATGTATTTTTGTTCTCTTGTAGTAAATTAATAAATGAATTAAAAAAAACACATACACATACACATACACATAAACATACACATACACATACACATACACATACACATACACATACACATACACATACACATACACATACACATACACATACACATACACATACACATACACATACACATACACATACACATACACATACACATACACATACACATACACATACACATACACATACACATACAGACTAAGCGCAATAAGGGTGTGCAGCGCCTTCAGGACGGTGTCGGACGAGGCGGCACTGGTTCTGGCAAGCATGGTGCCGATTGACGAACTGGCCAGAGAATCCAACGCCATGTACTACGGCAAGAGAACGGACGCATCCAGCGGTTCTTCTTCAGAGACGGGCAACCGGCAACACCAGCGGCTACAAAGCATATGCCGGTGGCAGAGGCGCTGGGATCTATCGCCTAAGGGAAGATGGACGCACCGGCTCATTCCGAAGCTCGAACCCTGGTTGAACAGAACGCATGGCGAGGTAAATTTTTACCTAACTCAGCTCCTGAGTGGCCATGGCTGTTTTAGAAGCTACCTGAAGCGGTTTAGGCACGATACATCGGACGAATGTACATGGTGTGGTAGTGGAATAATCGAGGACGCGCACCATGTTACATTTCTTTGCCCGCGATACGACGAAGCGAGACAGAGCCTGTGCGATGAGGTCGGAGAGAGAGTCATGGCGGACAACTTGGTTCTGCTCATGTTGGCTGATGTTAAGAACTGGGAGGCGGCCAGTAAGTTCGCCGCTACCGTAATGAAGGAACTCAGAAGGCTAGAGAGAGAGAAGCTAGGATCTGGTAAAGCCGCATGCGAAGCAATGCCAAACAGGCGGTACCGCATGTGCTGCCCCGGTCCACTCGCCATCCCCCCCTTCCTACCAAAACGCAGTCTATATTGTGAAAATTTATGTATATATGTATTTTTGTTCTCTTGTAGTAAATTAATAAATGAATTAAAAAAAACACATACACATACACATACACATACACATACACATACACATACACATACACATACACATACACATACACATACACATACACATACACATACACATACACATACACATACACATACACATACACATACACATACACATACACATACACATACACATACACATACACATACACATACACATACACATACACATACACATACACATACACATACTGTTTCAACCAGTTTTCATCTTGGTGGTGCCCCCGGGGGGGGATTTGGCGCCTTTTGTCTGCCCACCGCTGCCTCCTTCATTGTATTGGTGCGTAGAAATCATCTCTATTATCCAGTGCCCTCTCTGTCCTGGACACATTACCACTTGTTGCAGCGAATAAAAACAATAGAGTTGCCCCATAAAGCGCCACTGATCAGCTGAGCGACCAGTGTTGCATAACGCAGAAAGGCTTTGGGCGGTGCCCAGGGCTGCATCCGCCAGGGGGCGCTCAAGTGTCTTTTCTGCTTGGCCGTTAGATTTTAAATCCAAGCCGGGTTACTATCAACGCCTGAATAAATGGACAAAATTGCAGCGTCTATAGATCAAGCACGCTGGGACTGTGCATCTAGTGACCCAGTAGGCGTGGAGGCAATTTTCGGAAAGTCCAACAGGATGATGCGGTCACCAGTCTCATCGCCAAGCGGGCGCCCGTTGCAGGTGCAAAACAGCCAAAACAGCGCGGCTCTGGCAACAAGTCCTACTGTGATATCGGGCATACCGGAGCTTGATGATCTTGGCAGCCTCCTCTGCCAATTGGAGAATACTTTCAAGAAGAAGGATGATGGTAAGCCGCAGGTCCGGCATGTAAATCAGAACACAATGCAGGACATACGGCGGATGATAGAGCTGCAAATTGCCATCTGTCACAAACTACGCGGTGACAAAAGCCAAGCAGCATGTAAGGTTGAGATGGCCACGCAAACTTTGCCGGTCACCGCCAACGCCCAGTCAATTGGAGCCACAGTTAGCCATGCTGACAGCCCGAAGCGGCAAAGAGAAGACGCAGTGGCGCAGAGAAATACTCCACCAAAAAAGCAACGTAGCAGCGGGCAGACGTATGCATCCAAACTAAGAGGCGGCGTAACTAGGCCAAACACGGCGAGAAATCATATCACAGAGCATGCGATAGCACCAGTGCAAGAATCTGCAGGAAAAGATGACTCTGGCCCAGAATGGCAAGTGGTAGGCGCAAAGCGCAAGCCACCTATGCGCAGAGGCAGGCCTGATGCCATAATAATTAAGGCGGACGAGGGGACTTCTTATGCGGATATGCTCAGGATGGTCACCAGGCGCGAAGATGGGCGGCTAAGCTGCGTTAAAGATAACGTTGCAAGGGCCAGAAAGACTCAGAACGGCGACCTCTTGTTGGAGTTAAAAACTAAGGATGAAGGCAACAAGTTACAAGAAGAACTGAGCAGTGTACTTGGAACAACCACCAAAATTCGCATAGTCACGGATGTAACACATCTCGAGTTACGCAAACTGGACTGCCTGGTAACAAAAGCAGATATTATTGCTGCTATAACCAGGGAAACTGGCACCGGCCCAAGCCAAATAATGGTGAAGGCGTTGAGACCCACATTTAACGAAACCCAGATGGCAATTGTTTGCCTGCCAAAGAATAGTGCGGCAATTCTCCTGAAGATAAAGGACTTCGTCGTTGGCCTGTTTAAATGCCAAGTTAAACAGAGAGCAGCCACACAAAGGTGCTACAAGTGCCTAAACTTTGGACACGTTGCCGCTAAATGCAACAGCAGCATAGATCGGACAAACTGGTGTTTTAAGTGTGGACAGACAGGGCATAAGTCAGCGACATGCAACGAAGCCCCAAATTGTTATAACTGCGCAGCGATAGATCGCGACCCCAGAAACCATATTGCTGGTAGCAAAGAGTGCCCCCTGGGCAAAACAGGAGAGCAACCAACCTGTCTATAATGGTTAAGTTCATACAGTTGAATCTTAATCATTGTGCAGCTGCGCAAAGCTTGCTCGCGCAAACGGTGAGGGAATTGGATGTGATGTTGCTATTCTTAGTGAGCCATACAGAGTAGTGGCTAGCAGCCTGTGGGCAGCGGATATAACTGGCAAAGCGGCTATTTGGACCTGTGGCAAAAACCCACTGCTCATCCAGTCTGTGCAACGAAACAACGGTTTTGTGCGGGCAAAAATAGACGACGTATGGCTCTACAGTTGCTATTTGGCACCAAGCCTAAACATACGAGAATTTGAGGCTGTGCTTGATCAACTCTCTGCAGACGTGCGTGGAAAGACCAAAGTAGTTGTTGCCGGCGATTTTAATGCTTGGTCTGAGGAATGGGGCAGCAGCTCAACAAACGCGAAAGGCCGCACGGTACTCGAAGCATTCGCCACCACAGATCTGGTAGTGTTGAACACAGGCAGCGAGTTCACATTTAACAGAGCGGGCTACGGCTCTGTCATCGACGTGACCTTCACCAGCAGGCAAATTTTAAACACAGCTAAGTGGGAGCTTTGCAGCCATTATACAGCCAGCGACCATACAGCAATCATGTGCACTATTGGCGACAGTCCAGCAGCAGCTGCAGTTACACCGGACAAACCAAAAATGTATAGGGTGGATACATTTAATCCGGAAACATTCGCATCGACATTATGCTTTCCAGCCATGGTAGGAGATGCTAATGATTTATCTAGGAAATTAATGGCCGCTATCACTGCAGCATGCGACAGCAGCATGGCCGTACGCAGGAGCCATAGCAGGCACAAAAGGTCTGTTTACTGGTGGAATGCTGGAATTGCTGAGGCCAGGAATAGATGCCTGCGGGCGAGGCGATCTTACCAGAGAGCCCGAGGTCAAGGAAACTTCACCAGCCTGCAACAAGAATATGCTGATCGCCGCAGATTACTCAACAGGCTAATCAAGGACAGCAAGCGTAAGTGTTTTTTGGACCTGTGCAACGAGGCTGAAACTGACATCTGGGGCATGGCATACAAGCTAGCCATGAAGAAGCTTAAGGCGATAAAGCCAGCAGCACCGTTAGAACAACATATGGAGCATATCGTTAAGACGCTGTTCCCAAGTTCGTCAACGGTATTGCCAAGGAACGAGAGTCCCACATTAAGCGAATACAGCCCGGTAACTACAGATGAGGTGCTATTGGCAGCAGGGCACCTGCAAGACAACAAAGCCCCTGGCCCCGATGCAATTCCTAACAAAGCTATCAAGTTAGCTGCCCGCTTGCAGCCAGAAAAATTTGCAGATGTATTTTCCAAATGTTTTAAAGAGTGCACGTTTCCCGAAATTTGGAAAAAGCAGAACCTGGTGCTTATTCCGAAGCCGAACAAGCCGCTTGAAGATCCATCTGGCTACAGACCGCTCTGCATGCTTGACGCTGCGGCCAAAATGCTAGAGAAAATCATCAGCACAAGGCTGGAAGCCGCCATCTCACAGGCTGGAGACCTTTCGCCCATGCAATTTGGATTCAGAAAGGCCAAATCCACGTTGGATGCACTATCGACAGTAGTCGACATAGCGGAGAAGGCGATTGAAGGGCAACGGTGGAAAGGTGGCGGGAAAAAATACTGCCTCATAACCACACTCGATGTTAAAAACACTTTTAATACGGCCAACTGGACAAAAATAATTGATGCACTTGGCAGATTCCAAGTACCGGAGAATCTCATATTCACCATAAAGGATTACTTCCGGAACCGCGTATTAAATTACGAAACTCGAAATGGAGTACGATCCTATGAAATCAGAGGAGGAGTACCGCAGGGCTCAGTACTTGGCCCGCTTCTGTGGAACGCCATGTATGATGGCATACTGCGCATAAATTTGCCCCCAGAATGCCACATCGTAGGATTTGCTGACGATGTAGCGCTAGTGGTCGTCGCAAAACAATTACGTGAGGCGGAGGAGAAAACGGTGGTGTCCATGGGCGCAGCAAAACAGTGGCTTTCTGATGCAGGGCTGACACTAGCGGACCACAAAACAGAGGCTGTCCTTGTAAGCAGCCGAAAGACGGTGGAAGTTGCCAAAATCGAACTGGAAACGTGTACCATACAATCGAGCAGATCGATAAGATACCTTGGTGTCTTACTGGACACAAGACTTTCTTTTAAGGAGCATCTGCAACATGTCAATACAAAGGCAGCAGAAACATGCAGATCACTGAGCCGCATAATGATGAATGCAAGGGGCCCACGTCAAGCACAGAGAATGTTGCTTATTAATGTTGTCAAATCGACCATACTTTATGGTGCACCGGTATGGGCAGAAGCGATGCAGCGAAAAACGTATAGAAGAGGACTGGACTCTACATACCGTCTTGGAGCTCTGCGTGTTTGCCGTGGCTTCCGGACCATTTCCGATGACGCTGCACTAGTCATTGCAGGGATGACACCCCTTGACATACTGGCAAAAGAGGCGCAAATGATCTTCCAGCAACGGCAGGGACAAGTATGGACCCCCACGACCAGGCGAACAATTATTAAAATGGCGAAAGAAGCCAGCCTGGCAGAATGGCAGCATCGATGGGCAAGCTCAACAAAAGGCCGGTGGACTCACAAGCTGATACCCGATATAGATGCCTGGATAAATAGGCGTCATGGCGAAGTCACCTTTGAGCTTACGCAGTTCCTTAGTGGTCATGGCTGTTATAGGACATACCTGCACCGTTTCGGACACGAAACCAGTAATGAATGCACATGATGCCAAGAAGATGTGGCGGAAACACCGGAACACATCATATTCGAGTGCCCAAGGTTCCAGGCAGAGCGACGGAATCTGGCGGTGGAAATGGGAGAGACACCCACAGTCGCCAATTTGACAAAAAACATGATGAGAACAAAACGGTCGTGGTCAGCAGTGTGCAACTATGCATTCGTGACTATGAGCAAGCTAAGGCTCCTTGAGCGAGAACGTCACGCTGGAGGGGCATAACTGATGCCCGCCATTATCCCTGCGACGCAATACCGCAAGGCAGTTCCGCAGGATTCTCAATGGCAACACACAAAATTTCTCATTCCTTATCTCTGTCCTTTTATTTCTACTTATTTAACCTATGTTACCACCTGTCCTATTAATTGTTAAAAAACTTGTTATTACTTACTACACTACATTTTCACATTTCAAATAAACGAATTAAAAAAAAAAAAAAAAAAAACATACACATACACATACACATACACATACACATACACATACACATACACATACACATACACATACACATACACATACACATACACATACACATACACATACACATACACATACACATACACATACACATACACATACACATACACATACACATACACATACACATACACATACACATACACATACACATACACATACACATACACATACACATACACATACACATACACATACACATACACATACACATACACATACACATACACATACACATACACATACACATACACATACACATACACATACACATACACATACACATACACATACACATACACATACACATACACATACACATACACATACACATACACATACACATACACATACACATACACATACACATACACATACACATACACATACACATACACATACACATACACATACACATACACATACACATACACATACACATACACATACACATACACACATACACATACACATACACATACACATACACATACACATACACATACACATACACATACACATACACATACACATACACATACATGGGACAACCGAGGACAACCATGGATGGAAAACAGTCGTCCCCGCAAAGCCTCGACGTGGAGCCTCCTTGATGCAGGCCAAACCGAGAATCAAGCATAGACCGGATGCAATTCTAATCGAAGCCAGCGACGGGCTTAGTTATAGCCAAGTACTCAAAATGGTGACCAGGCGCACGGATGGCAAGCTGCAACATGTCCGTGAGCACGTCTCCAGAGTTCGGCGTACTGCAAACGGCGCGCTGATTCTGGAGCTCCGGAAGGACCCAGCAACTGACATCAAGTCACTCGGAGAAAATATCACCATGGTATTAGGTGATAAGGTAGGAGTAAGGGCTCTCCAGCAGCAAAGAGCTATAGCGATCTACAACCTAGATGCAGCGGCGACTCGGGAGGAGTTACTGACAGCGCTAGCCTCACAGGCCAAGGTCGAAGAAAACGCGCTCACCGTAAAGAGCATACGGCCGGGCCTGCGGAATTACCAGACAGCAACACAGAGGCGGTAATCCAGAAGCTCACTGATCTGGGTTCTGTGATGATAGGGTGGGGAAATTGCACCATTAAAGCACTCGAAGAACGGCCACTGAGGTGCTTTAAGTGTCTTACCGTTGGCAAGATGCTCCAGCATGGAGGACAGGTCACGTTGCTGCTTCAAATGCGGCGAAGTAGGCCATATAGCAGCCAATTGTCCTTCAAAGGATGCCAACTGCTTTCTATGTGCTGCACAAGGCCTGAGTCCAAGAAATCACCAAGCAGGCAGCCGCCTTTGCACAGCAAGGGGCGATTCGAGGACCCCAAAGCCGCCCAAATGACTTCGTCAGCACTGAAGATCCTGCAGCTGAACCTAAATCACTGCATCGCGGCGCAGGACCTACTGCAACAGACGATCAGAGAGCAGTTAATCGATGTAGCTCTTCTAAGCGAGCCCTACTCTACTGGAGAGTCATCCAAGTGGGTGACGGACGCCGACAGGAGATCCGCAATATGGTCTTGTGGGACATCAAGCCCGCTGCAAGACACAAGGTCCTTCCAACATTTCAGCAGAGCCACGGTGAATGATCTGGTACTGTACAGCTGCTACTTGCCACCCAGTTTACCAATTACTCGCTTCGGTGAGGTAGACATGTACACATGTGTACACATACACATACACATACACATACACATACACATACACATACACATACACATACACATACACATACACATACACATACACATACACATAAACATACACATACACATACACATACACATACACATACACATACACATACACATACACATACACATACACATACACATACACATACACATACACATACACATACACATACACATACACATACACATACATGGATGGGATAGCTGCCGAATAAAGGAGCTTGAAGCGCAACCTGCGCGCTGTTTTCGATGCCTATGTGTTGGCCACATCGCCGCAAACTGCCCAAGCGACACAGATAGGTCAAATTGCTGCTTCAGGTGTGGCAATCCTGGTCACAAGTCTGCAGACTGCTCGGCCGCCGTCAAGTGCTTTTTATGTGCCGAGATGGGCTTGAGTCCCTTAAACCACATAGCGGGTAGCCGCGCGTGCCCATCCAGGGGTGCCCAGAGGATGCAGAAAGACGCCAAATGACTCAGCCCCATTTGAAGTTCTTGCAGTTGAACCTGAATCACTGCATAGCGGCTCAGGACCTGCTTCAGCAGACTGTGCGTGAGTTGTCGGCGGATATAGCTCTACTGAGTGAGCCCTACAGAGTAGGAGAAAGTGGCCGCTGGGCCAAGGCAGCGTGCGGCAAAGCAGCAATTTGGTGCTGCGGTAGTAACGTGCTAGTCATGCAGGACGTCCTATCTGCGGACGGCTTTGTCAGAGCGCGGATCGGCAGAAACTGGGTGTACAGCTGCTACCTTGCACCCAGCCTGTCACTGGAGCGTTTCGGAAGCATTCTAGACAGCATCTCGAACGACGCAAGAGGACGCCAAGGTCTCATCATCGGTGGGGATTTCAACGCGTGGGCCACCGAGTGGGGCAGCACCCGTACTGACGCCCGCGGCCGTATTCTTCTTGAAGGTTTTGCCAACTTAAGCATATCTCTGCTTAACGTCGGCACACAACACACTTTCCGAAGGGCCGGCACAGGATCGGTGGTGGATCTTTCCTACGCCAGCGACAGTATTGCTGCTTCGGCTGTTTGGAGCGTAGGCATGGCATACTCTGCCAGCGATCATGAAATAGTGACATTCTCCGTAGGCAGAAACAGGCACCCGCCAGCGCGAACGTTACCGCTTCGGAAATCCTTCAAGGTGGACGCTTTCAACCCGCTTTTGTTCGCTGAAAGCCTGGAAGGACTCACGGAGTGCCCCAACACAAACGCAGAAGAGGCTACGAACCTGATCATGTCGAGACTCGATGAAGCGTGTGTTGCCAGCATGGCCCAGCGAGGGTCATTCTCGCGCCACCACACCCCAGTCTGCTGGTGGAACGAGGCAATCGCTGATGCCAGAAGGGCTTGTCTTCGAGCGAGACGGCTATATCAGCGGGCAAGACATTCGCTCAACTTCGAGGCTCTCGGTCTGGAGTACAGAAGGCGGAGGAAAGCCCTTAAGGTGGCGATCAGGGATAGCAAGCGTGAATGTTTCCTCGAGCTATGTGATTCGGCAGAACAAGACCCTTGGGGCAAAGCCCACCAGACGGTGGTCAAACGAGTACACGGAAACAGGCAGTCATCCCCATCAGACACAACCACTGTACGCTCCATCGTCAGCTGCCTATTTCCCGACGCCCCGGAGTTATCGCATGTGTCTCCCTTGGGGACACACCTTCAAGTGGAAGAATGCTCGCTTGCTGAGGTCATCGAGACGGTGAGGCGTCAAAAGCCAAATAAAGCCCCGGGTCCCGACTCTATCCCCAACATCGCACTTAAACTGGCAGTAACGATACTCCCTCATGTATTCACGGAGTTGTACTCAAAATGCATAAGAGAAGGAGTCTTTCCCACCAGGTGGAAGTTACAAAATCTTGTGTTGTTGCCCAAGCCCGGAAAACCACCAGACGAGGCATCCTCGTATAGGCCCATTTGCCTGTTGGATACAGCTGGCAAGGTGCTGGAATCGATGCTTTGCTCGAGACTGGAGTCGGCGATATTAGCAGGCGGGGGCTTATCCGAGCACCAGTTCGGATTCAGAAAGGCCAGATCCACAATCGACGCAATAAACCGTGTGGTTCACTTGGCAGCTGAGGCAATCGACGGCTCTAGATGGAAAGGCGGCAGTAAAGAATACTGTATCGTGGTGACGCTCGACGTGAAGAACGCGTTTAACTCAGCAAGGTGGGATCGCATACTGGACGCGCTGGCAACATTCAATATCCCAAGCTACCTGATGAACTGCGTGCGGAGCTACTTTCGCGACAGGAGAATCCGATACTTAACGGAGGATGGCCTGGAAGAAAGAGGGGTATCGGCTGGTGTTCCACAAGGATCCGTCCTGGGCCCCTTGTTATGGAACACCATGTACGACGGAGTCCTGCGCCTTGAGTTCGAGCAGCACACACACATTGTCGGGTTTGCTGACGATGTCGCTCTGGTGGTTTCGGCGAAGGACCTTCACGTCGCCGAAGAGCGTTGTAGCGTGGCGATAGCCAAAGTTGGCCAATGGCTATCGGCCGCAGGGCTTAAATTGGCAGCGCAAAAGACCGAGGCGGTGCTCATTAGCAGCCGGAAGCGCGTCGAAACCGCAAAAATCAGAGTAGATGACTCCCTCGTGGTATCCAAGCGTGCCATTAAATACCTAGGCGTCATGCTTGACACTAGATTGTCCTTCAAGGAGCACTTAGAATACTGCAGTAGCAAGGCAGCTGCGTCGGCCCGGTCCCTAGCCCGTATATTGCTGAATACGCGTGGCCCGAAGCAAGGACGGCGCCTGCTACTATCGAGCGTAATAAAATCCACTGCCCTGTACGCAGTTCCTTCCTGGATAAAAGGTGTGGAGGTTAGGAGCTATAGGAGGAGCCTCGAGTCGACTCATCGTCTAAGTGCTATTAGGGTGTGTAGCGCTTTCCGCACCATATCCGATGACGCAGCTCTGGTGATCGCTGGAATGATGCCCATCGATGAATGTGCGGCAATTGCGTCGGCCACGTTTGTAGCATCAAGGCAATCAAGTGGCAGCAATATAACCCAACCAAGAGGACAGGCGCGACTCATGGCATGGCAGCACTCCATGCGCAGATGGCAAGAGAGGTGGGACTCCTCGCCCAAGGGACGGTGGACCCATACACTAATCCCGGACATCACACAATGGGTGTCGAGGAAGCATGGTGAGGTTGACTACTACCTTACTCAGCTCATGAGCGGCCACGGGTGCTTCAGGAGTTACCTGAAGAGGTTCCACCACGATGTCTCCGACGAGTGCACATGGTGCGGCGCTGGAATCATAGAAGATGCGAGTCATGTGCTGCAACACTGCCCAAGATTTGACGAGGAAAGACACCGGTTGGAGAGGGTCATGGGCGTGCCGGTGACGCAGTGTAACCTCGCCGGGATGATGGTCGCAAACTCTAACGTGTGGCAGGCGGCCGCCGCCTTCGCCGCACACGTGATGAAGAAACTTAGGCAGTTGGAGAGGGAAAGGTCGGCGAATTAAAGAAGCACACGGTCTGCGAAGCAATACCGACAAGTCGTCCCGCAGTAACCGTAATCCTTTTTTCATTATGCCCGACTTCGTATGTTTTGTTCCCTTGTTATGTTATTTGTAATTATGCTAGCAATGTTT
>JAECXG010000332.1:0-11868 GCA_018152135.1 Drosophila paulistorum | reverse complement strand
TATGTGTATGTGTATGTGTATGTGTATGTGTATGTGTGTATGTGTATGTGTATGTGTATGTGTATGTGTATGTGTATGTGTATGTGTATGTGTGTATGTATGTGTATGTGTATGTGTATGTGTATGTGTATGTGTATGTGTATGTGTATGTGTATGTGTATGTGTATGTGTATGTGTATGTGTATGTGTATGTGTATGTGTATGTGTATGTGTATGTGTATGTGTATGTGTATGTGTATGTGTATGTGTATGTGTATGTGTATGTGTATGTGTATGTGTTTTTTTTTAATTCGTTTATTTGAAATGTGAAAATGTAGTGTAGTAAGTAATAACAAGTTTTTTAACAATTAATAGGACAGGTGGTAACATAGGTTAAATAAGTAGAAATAAAAGGACAGAGATAAGGAATGAGAAATTTTGTGTGTTGCCATTGAGAATCCTGCGGAACTGCCTTGCGGTATTGCGTCGCAGGGATAATGGCGGGCATCAGTTATGCCCCTCCAGCGTGACGTTCTCGCTCAAGGAGCCTTAGCTTGCTCATAGTCACGAATGCATAGTTGCACACTGCTGACCACGACCGTTTTGTTCTCATCATGTTTTTTGTCAAATTGGCGACTGTGGGTGTCTCTCCCATTTCCACCGCCAGATTCCGTCGCTCTGCCTGGAACCTTGGGCACTCGAATATGATGTGTTCCGGTGTTTCCGCCACATCTTCTTGGCACCATGTGCATTCATTACTGGTTTCGTGTCCGAAACGGTGCAGGTATGTCCTATAACAGCCATGACCACTAAGGAACTGCGTAAGCTCAAAGGTGACTTCGCCATGACGCCTATTTATCCAGGCATCTATATCGGGTATCAGCTTGTGAGTCCACCGGCCTTTTGTTGAGCTTGCCCATCGATGCTGCCATTCTGCCAGGCTGGCTTCTTTCGCCATTTTAATAATTGTTCGCCTGGTCGTGGGGGTCCATACTTGTCCCTGCCGTTGCTGGAAGATCATTTGCGCCTCTTTTGCCAGTATGTCAAGGGGTGTCATCCCTGCAATGACTAGTGCAGCGTCATCGGAAATGGTCCGGAAGCCACGGCAAACACGCAGAGCTCCAAGACGGTATGTAGAGTCCAGTCCTCTTCTATACGTTTTTCGCTGCATCGCTTCTGCCCATACCGGTGCACCATAAAGTATGGTCGATTTGACAACATTAATAAGCAACATTCTCTGTGCTTGACGTGGGCCCCTTGCATTCATCATTATGCGGCTCAGTGATCTGCATGTTTCTGCTGCCTTTGTATTGACATGTTGCAGATGCTCCTTAAAAGAAAGTCTTGTGTCCAGTAAGACACCAAGGTATCTTATCGATCTGCTCGATTGTATGGTACACGTTTCCAGTTCGATTTTGGCAACTTCCACCGTCTTTCGGCTGCTTACAAGGACAGCCTCTGTTTTGTGGTCCGCTAGTGTCAGCCCTGCATCAGAAAGCCACTGTTTTGCTGCGCCCATGGACACCACCGTTTTCTCCTCCGCCTCACGTAATTGTTTTGCGACGACCACTAGCGCTACATCGTCAGCAAATCCTACGATATGGCATTCTGGGGGCAAATTTATGCGCAGTATGCCATCATACATGGCGTTCCACAGAAGCGGGCCAAGTACTGAGCCCTGCGGTACTCCTCCCCTGATTTCATAGGATCGTACTCCATTTCGAGTTTCGTAGTTTAATACGCGGTTCCGGAAGTAATCCTCTATGGTGAATATGAGATTCTCCGGTACTTGGAATCTGCCAAGTGCATCAATTATCTTTGTCCAGTTGGCCGTATTAAAAGCGTTTTTAACATCGAGTGTGGTTATGAGGCAATATTTTTTCCCCGCCACCTTTCCACCGTTGCCCTTCAATCGCCTTCTCCGCTATGTCGACTACTGTCGATAGTGCATCCAACGTGGATTTGGCCTTTCTGAATCCAAATTGCATGGGCGAAAGGTCTCCAGCCTGTGAGATGGCGGCTTCCAGCCTTGTGCTGATGATTTTCTCTAGCATTTTGGCCGCAGCGTCAAGCATGCAGAGCGGTCTGTAGCCAGATGGATCTTCAAGCGGCTTGTTCGGCTTCGGAATAAGCACCAGGTTCTGCTTTTTCCAAATTTCGGGAAACGTGCACTCTTTAAAACATTTGGAAAATACATCTGCAAATTTTTCTGGCTGCAAGCGGGCAGCTAACTTGATAGCTTTGTTAGGAATTGCATCGGGGCCAGGGGCTTTGTTGTCTTGCAGGTGCCCTGCTGCCAATAGCACCTCATCTGTAGTTACCGGGCTGTATTCGCTTAATGTGGGACTCTCGTTCCTTGGCAATACCGTTGACGAACTTGGGAACAGCGTCTTAACGATATGCTCCATATGTTGTTCTAACGGTGCTGCTGGCTTTATCGCCTTAAGCTTCTTCATGGCTAGCTTGTATGCCATGCCCCAGATGTCAGTTTCAGCCTCGTTGCACAGGTCCAAAAAACACTTACGCTTGCTGTCCTTGATTAGCCTGTTGAGTAATCTGCGGCGATCAGCATATTCTTGTTGCAGGCTGGTGAAGTTTCCTTGACCTCGGGCTCTCTGGTAAGATCGCCTCGCCCGCAGGCATCTATTCCTGGCCTCAGCAATTCCAGCATTCCACCAGTAAACAGACCTTTTGTGCCTGCTATGGCTCATGCGTACGGCCATGCTGCTGTCGCATGCTGCAGTGATAGCGGCCATTAATTTCCTAGATAAATCATTAGCATCTCCTACCATGGCTGGAAAGCATAATGTCGATGCGAATGTTTCCGGATTAAATGTATCCACCCTATACATTTTTGGTTTGTCCGGTGTAACTGCAGCTGCTGCTGGAGTGTCGCCAATAGTGCACATGATTGCTGTATGGTCGCTGGCTGTATAATGGCTGCAAAGCTCCCACTTAGCTGTGTTTAAAATTTGCCTGCTGGTGAAGGTCACGTCGATGACAGAGCCGTAGCCCGCTCTGTTAAATGTGAACTCGCTGCCTGTGTTCAACACTACCAGATCTGTGGTGGCGAATGCTTCGAGTACCGTGCGGCCTTTCGCGTTTGTTGAGCTGCTGCCCCATTCCTCAGACCAAGCATTAAAATCGCCGGCAACAACTACTTTGGTCTTTCCACGCACGTCTGCAGAGAGTTGATCAAGCACAGCCTCAAATTCTCGTATGTTTAGGCTTGGTGCCAAATAGCAACTGTAGAGCCATACGTCATCTATTTTTGCCCGCACAAAACCGTTGTTTCGTTGCACAGACTGGATGAGCAGTGGGTTTTTGCCACAGGTCCAAATAGCCGCTTTGCCAGTTATATCCGCTGCCCACAGGCTGCTAGCCACTACTCTGTATGGCTCACTAAGAATAGCAACATCTACATCCAATTCCCTCACCGTTTGCGCGAGCAAGCTTTGCGCAGCTGCACAATGATTAAGATTCAACTGTATGAACTTAACCATTATAGACAGGTTGGTTGCTCTCCTGTTTTGCCCAGGGGGCACTCTTTGCTACCAGCAATATGGTTTCTGGGGTCGCGATCTATCGCTGCGCAGTTATAACAATTTGGGGCTTCGTTGCATGTCGCTGACTTATGCCCTGTCTGTCCACACTTAAAACACCAGTTTGTCCGATCTATGCTGCTGTTGCATTTAGCGGCAACGTGTCCAAAGTTTAGGCACTTGTAGCACCTTTGTGTGGCTGCTCTCTGTTTAACTTGGCATTTAAACAGGCCAACGACGAAGTCCTTTATCTTCAGGAGAATTGCCGCACTATTCTTTGGCAGGCAAACAATTGCCATCTGGGTTTCGTTAAATGTGGGTCTCAACGCCTTCACCATTATTTGGCTTGGGCCGGTGCCAGTTTCCCTGGTTATAGCAGCAATAATATCTGCTTTTGTTACCAGGCAGTCCAGTTTGCGTAACTCGAGATGTGTTACATCCGTGACTATGCGAATTTTGGTGGTTGTTCCAAGTACACTGCTCAGTTCTTCTTGTAACTTGTTGCCTTCATCCTTAGTTTTTAACTCCAACAAGAGGTCGCCGTTCTGAGTCTTTCTGGCCCTTGCAACGTTATCTTTAACGCAGCTTAGCCGCCCATCTTCGCGCCTGGTGACCATCCTGAGCATATCCACATAAGAAGAACCCTCGTCCGCCTTAATTATTATGGCATCAGGCCTGCCTCTGCGCATAGGTGGCTTGCGCTTTGCGCCTACCACTTGCCATTCTGGGCCAGAGTCATCTTTTCCTGCAGATTCTTGCACTGGTGCTATCGCATGCTCTGTGATATGATTTCTCGCCGTGTTTGGCCTAGTTACGCCGCCTCTTAGTTTGGATGCATACGTCTGCCCGCTGCTACGTTGCTTTTTTGGTGGAGTATTTCTCTGCGCCACTGCGTCTTCTCTTTGCCGCTTCGGGCTGTCAGCATGGCTAACTGTGGCTCCAATTGACTGGGCGTTGGCGGTGACCGGCAAAGTTTGCGTGGCCATCTCAACCTTACATGCTGCTTGGCTTTTGTCACCGCGTAGTTTGTGACAGATGGCAATTTGCAGCTCTATCATCCGCCGTATGTCCTGCATTGTGTTCTGATTTACATGCCGGACCTGCGGCTTACCATCATCCTTCTTCTTGAAAGTATTCTCCAATTGGCAGAGGAGGCTGCCAAGATCATCAAGCTCCGGTATGCCCGATATCACAGTAGGACTTGTTGCCAGAGCCGCGCTGTTTTGGCTGTTTTGCACCTGCAACGGGCGCCCGCCTGGCGATGAGACTGGTGACCGCATCATCCTGTTGGACTTTCCGAAAATTGCCTCCACGCCTACTGGGTCACTAGATGCACAGTCCCAGCGTGCTTGATCCATAGACGCTGCAATTTTGTCCATTTATTCAGGCGTTGATAGTAACCCGGCTTGGATTTAAAATCTAACGGCCAAGCAGAAAAGACACTTGAGCGCCCCCTGGCGGATGCAGCCCTGGGCACCGCCCAAAGCCTTTCTGCGTTATGCAACACTGGTCGCTCAGCTGATCAGTGGCGCTTTATGGGGCAACTCTATTGTTTTTATTCGCTGCAACAAGTGGTAATGTGTCCAGGACAGAGAGGGCACTGGATAATAGAGATGATTTCTACGCACCAATACAATGAAGGAGGCAGCGGTGGGCAGACAAAAGGCGCCAAATCCCCCCCCGGGGGCACCACCAAGATGAAAACTGGTTGAAACAGTCACAAGGCCTATACGCTAGTGGCCCTGGCTATGGCAAGTCGCCGCCACAAGAAAACTGCTTCGGGTGAGTAGTGTGGCACAGAGTCTCTTCCCTGGTTAATATAAACTTGGATTTCTAGGCACCGTCGCGATCAAACTACGGAGCACTTAAAAAACACAACCTGCACCTCTCGTCGAATGTATGTGTATCCTGTATGTGTATGTGTATGTGTATGTGTATGTGTATGTGTATGTGTATGTGTATGTGTATGTGTATGTGTATGTGTATGTGTATGTGTATGTGTATGTGTATGTGTATGTTTTTTTGTATGTGTATTTTTTTTTTTTTTTTAATTCATTTATTTATAACATAAAAACAATAACATAAGAATATACAATGTTTTCTATCGGACTGCAGGCATAATACGAACCAATCTTGCGCTGCTATTGGCGACATCAGCTTCTGCTGTGACAGGTATGTGTATGTGTATGTGTATGTGTATGTGTATGTGTATGTGTATGTGTATGTGTATGTGTATGTGTATGTGTATGTGTATGTGTATGTGTATGTGTATGTGTATGTGTATGTGTATGTGTATGTGTATGTGTATGTGTATGTGTATGTGTATGTGTATGTGTATGTGTATGTGTATGTGTATGTGTATGTATGTGTATGTGTATGTGTATGTGTATGTGTATGTGTATGTGTATGTGTATGTGTATGTGTATGTGTATGTGTATGTGTATGTGTATGTGTATGTGTATGTGTATGTGTATGTGTATGTGTATGTGTATGTGTATGTGTATGTGTATGTGTATGTGTATGTGTATGTGTATGTGTATGTGTATGTGTATGTGTATGTGTATGTGTATGTGTATGTGTATGTGTATGTGTATGTGTATGTGTATGTGTATATTACAAACGTTTAATACAAAAAAGTTGCAACAATGACAGGGAACATAAGGTGAGAACAAAAAATAAAAGATAACGGCTACTGCGGGACGACCTGCCGGTATTGCATCGCAGACCGTGGGCTTTAATTTATTGGGCAGACCTTTCCCTCTCCAGCTTCCTAAGTGCCACCATTACGCGCACGGCGAAGGCGCTGGCCGCCTCCCATACGTCTGGATCTGCAATCATCATCCTCGTCAGATTTCTCGCCGTCACCATTTCGCCCATTACATTCTGCAGTCGGCACCGTTCTGCTTCGAAGCGAGGGCAGTGCTGGAGCACGTGGC
The DNA here is from genome assembly GCA_018152135.1 of Drosophila paulistorum. Taxonomy (NCBI): domain Eukaryota; kingdom Metazoa; phylum Arthropoda; class Insecta; order Diptera; family Drosophilidae; genus Drosophila; species Drosophila paulistorum. Next base: position 5,411 of record JAECXG010000332.1, on the reverse strand, counting down.
TTGCATCCTCAACAATGCCCGCTCCGCACCATGTGCATTCGTCTGACACGTCGTGGTTGAATCTTTTCAAGTAGCTTCTGAAACAACCGTGGCCGCTCAGGAGCTGTGTGAGGTAAAAGTTCACTGCCCCATGTTTTCTCGAAACCCATGAAGTGATGTCAGGGATCAGAGTGTGAGTCCACCTCCCCTTGGAGGAGGAGTCCCACCTTTCCTGCCATCTGCGCAGACTTGACTGCCATGCCCTCCGATGCTCGAGGCCTCTCTGCTGATTAGTGGTAGAACTGTTAGTTTGCCTCGACGCTGTGAAGGAGGCCGATGCAATTGCAGCGTACTCATCGATGGGCAGCAACCCAGCGATCACCAGTGCGGCGTCATCAGAGATGGTGCGAAAAGCGCTGCACACCCTGATTGCGCTTAAGCGATGCGTCGACTCAAGGCTCCGCCTGTAGGATCTAGTTTCCATCCCCGTTATCCACGAAGGCGCCGCATAGAGTGCAGTCGAACGGATGACGCTGGATAGCAAGAGACGCCGTCCTTGTTTCGGTCCACGCGTGTTTAGTAATATTCTAGAGAGCGATTGCGCTACCGATGCAGCTTTCCTGCTGCTGTACTCTAAGTGCTCTCTAAAAGTCAGCCTTGTGTCGATCATGACTCCGAGGTACTTTAGAGCCCGCTTGGAGACAACTGTGGTGTCGCCGACCCTGATGCTGGCAGTCTCCACTCGCTTGCGGCTACTTATGAGTACCGCCTCCGTCTTTTGCGCGGCTAATTGCAGTCCGGCTGCAGAGAGCCATTGGCCAACCTTATTAATCGCCCTGTTGGTTATTTCTTCAGCTGCCGTGAGATCCTTGGCTATCACTACAAGTGCTACGTCGTCTGCGAAGCCAACTATATGGGTGCCAGGGTCGAAATCCAAGCGTAAGACTCCGTCGTACATGACATTCCACAGCAGGGGACCCAAAACAGACCCTTGTGGGACGCCAGCAGATACGACCCTTTCCTCCAAGCCTGCGTCCGTCCAGAAACGTATCCTCCTGTTGCAGAAGTAGCTGGCTACGCACTTGATGAGATAGCTCGGAATCCCGAAGGCCCCAAGCGCTTCCAAGATCCTGTTCCATCTCGCTGAATTAAAGGCGTTTTTGATGTCCAGAGTTACCACTAGGCAGTATTCTTTGGCACCACCTTTCCATCTTGTACCTTCGATTGCCCTTGCAGCTAATCCTACCACCCGGTTTATTGCGTCGATCGTAGATCTCGCCTTCCTGAATCCGAACTGGTACTCAGATAGGCCGCCCCCCTGCCATGATTGCTGTTTCCAGACGCGAGCAGATTATTGCCTCGAGGACTTTGCCAGCTGTGTCGATGAGGCAGATGGGTCTATGAGAAGACGCCTCTCCTTGCGGCTTCCCCGGCTTCGGCAGCAACACCAGGTTTTGTAGTTTCCATCTATCGGGAAAAACACCTTCGCTAAGACACTTGGAGTAAAGCTCTACGAACACGTGTGGGTAGAGCAGCACTGCGAGCTTGAATGCGTTATTGGGGATCGAATCCGGACCTGGTGCCTTTTTGGGCTTCAGACGCCTCACTGTCTCAAGGACCTCGGTTAGCGTACACTCCGCCGAGTGTAGGACTGGAGTCAGGCGGGGCACATGCATTTCTTCGTCGACCACAGGGAAAAGTCCGTCGACAATTGAACGTACCGCTTGCGCATCCGTTGGGGGTGGGTTTCTACTGGAGTTTAAACGCTTGACCACTAGCTGGTAGGCCTTGCCCCAGGGGTCGTGCTCAGCAGAGTCGCACAGAGCGAGGAAACATTCACGTTTGCTGGAACGGATCGCAATCTTGAGCATATTCCGACGTCTCTTATACTCCAGGCCCAGGGCCTCGAAGTTTGTCGAACCACGTGCGCGCTGATAGAGACGCCTTGCGCGAAGGCAGGATCTCCTAGCTTCAGCGACAGCGTCATTCCACCAAAAGACTGGGGTGTGGTGGCTTGTGTATGTGCCACTCAGAGACATGCTAGCCTCGCATGCCTCTACTATCCGTGCCATTACGGAATTTGCGGCGTCTTCCGCGCTCATGTTGTCCCTAACGCTTAGGCCCTCCAGGTTGTGGCCAAAGACCTGCGAGTTAAGGGTTTCCGCCTTAAAAACCCTTCGAAAATGCTGCGTCCTAGGGAGCGGTTGCCTGCTGTCGCCAATGGTGAAGGTGATGACTTCATGGTCACTCGCCGAGTATGTTGATCCCACGTGCCATGTGGCTGAGGCGGCGATACTGTCGCTGGCAAAAGAAAGATCCACAATAGATCCTGTGCCGGACCTTCTGAAGGTATTCTCGGAGCCAACATTTAGCAAGGAGATGTTAAGATTGGCGAAAGCTTCCAGCAGCAATCTACCTCGAGCGTCAGAGCGTGTACTTCCCCATTCGACTGACCAAGCATTAAAGTCGCCACCTATAATCACTCCTTGTCGTCCTCTAATGTCATCGGCGATTTTGTCTACCGTCCGGCCAAACTGCTCCAGGGTTAAGCTAGGCGCGAGATAGCAGCTGTAGAGCCAATAACTGCCAAACCTCGCTCTCACAAATCCATCCTCGCGTAGAATGTCCTGCAAAACGCCGTCGCTGCTACCACAACACCAAACCGCTGCTCTACCGCTCGAGTCCTTGGCCCAGCAGGGACCTGTGCCGGTTTTATAAGGTTCGCTTAGCAGGGCTATATCCGCTCGTATCTCCCGAACAGTCTGCTGCAGCAGGTCTTGGGCTGCGATGCAGTGATTCAGGTTTAACTGCAGGATCTTCAGGGCTGGCTGAGTCATTGGAGGTCATTGGGGGTGCTCGATTCGCCTGTAGCTGGGCATAGACGGCTACCCGCAAGGTGATTTGTTGGGCTTAGGTCCTGTGCAACGCAGAGGAAGCAGTGCGGTTCTATAGAGGGACAGACAGCTGCCTTGTGGCCTGCTACACCACACTTGAAGCAACAGTTTGATCTGTCCACCTTGCTAGGGCACTTCGCGGCGACGTGACCAGTAGCTAGGCACTTGAAGCAGCGCAAAGGCCGCTGCTCGAGTTCTCTGATACGGCAGTTTGCCCAGCCTATCTCTACGCGACCAAGTTCGATGAGCGTCCGGGTCACAGACTCGGGTGCGCTCACAATTGCCGTCTGGTAGTTCCGGAGACCTGTCCGAAGGCTTTTGACGGTTAGCGCGTTTACGTCTACCTTAGCTTGCGAGGATAACTTCGTTAGAAGCTCCTCGGGGGTCACCGCTGCATCTAGGTTGTAGATTGCTACCGTCCTAAGCTGTGTGAGGGCCTTCACATCGGCTTTTGCACCCAGCACTTGGGTGATGTCATCCTGGAGCGATTTTATGCTCGTAGCAGAGTCCTTGCGAAGCTCCAGTAGCAGCGCGTCTTTAGCTGTGCGACGTACTCTGGAGACATGCTCACGGACGTGGATTAGTTTATCATCCGTACGCCTGGTCACCATCGTTAGGACTTGGCTATAGCTAAGCCCGCTGCTGGCCTCGATCAGAATTGCATCCGGTCGATGCCTGATTCTGGGTTTGGCCTGCTTCGAGGAGCCACCACGTCGAGGCTTTGGTGGACCGACTGTTTTCCATCCTTGGTTGTCCTCGGATGATCCATGATCCGCGATTGTGAGGTGCGGTTTATCGCCTTGAGGAGTAGGTGACTCCTGCTGCTGCTGCTGGGGATCCACAGGGTGCCGTTTTTTTGGACGCTGCTTTGATGCGTGAGCACTCGGCTGCCGCAGTTGCTTTCCAGCTGGTTCAGACGAAAATGGTGCCTTGCCTTCTCGCTTTGCCAGTGGTGAAGTCTGAGTGGGCCGGGAAAGCATGGTCGTGGGGGACATTTCATCGGTCTGCTGCCCACGACTGGCACGCTCAGGTGGCGCCTTCGAGCAATTGGGACACGCCTCCAATGGAACTGTCTCGGTCGGGTGCCCGCTGAGCCGGGAGCTGACTTCCGCATGCAGCTCTTTCAGCCTCTCCACTTTTTCGCGAAGGGCGTTGGTGATGGCCCGCTTGCCACCTTCCTTCTCGGGCTTGATCCTCTCCGAGATCTCCTCCAACAGTACGCCCATTTCCGCTAGCTCGTTGCAGACAGGCTGCAATTTTGACCTTTTCGATGGGGCACATTCGTTAGCATTTGCTGCTTCTCCGTCTGGACTCATGGCGTCCCTAGATCTCTTTGGAGTGTCCTCCTGCTGGCTAGCAGCCGCTCGCAAAGGCAACTCACTATGGATTGGAGGCGAATGTAGCAGCAATCTACTACGCCCAAACACCATTTGCTCCTCGCCGACCATTTCCTACAGCCTGACGACCAGGTATTTCCCCCTGGTGGGCGTTGGGAGTTATACCGCTCCGGCTCGGCTTCTTTTAGATAATACAGGCAGTCAGCGGGAATATGGGCCACTCGGTGTGTAATGGACGGATAAACAAAACAAAAAAAATTATAAAATAAAAATAATTTTTTTTTTTTGAATCCAAGATTACCCGCCGCGGATTTGAACCCCTACCGTGCCTAGGAGTATCGCAGAAAAAAAACCACTAGTATTGATCAAATTTCAACTCTAAAAGAATTTGAAATTTAATTTTAATTCTAAATCCTCACAGCGGAGTCGAACCAGGTACTTGGAGGCCCGCGTCCGAAAGAAAAAAATAAAAATGCTCCAAATTTATTTAAAATTTCTTCGCTCCACTCAGCGGATTTGAACCAGGTACCAGGCGATGAGAGGCAGCACCGCTGCCAGGTACGCCACCGCTTACGTCACCAAGCCTTAGGCTGGTGCGCTGCTATGCTGCTAGTCTGGTGGGAGGTGGTCGAGAACCCCGGCTTAGAAGTTTTGCGGTGAAAGCTCGACTCCCAAATGATGGCCCTGGAGAGCTTTCGAGACCGGCTTGGCAGGTCCGCCAACAGCTGGTTATCGCACCAATTGTGTATTTACTTACAGCGTGCTATTTATCAAAAGGTGCGACTGGCACCCCACTAACACCAATACGGAGGAAAAAGTTGGGTGATGCAGAAAGGAGGCGCCCCGCACCCCTCCAACCACCAAAAGACCGACGCGGCGGGAGGCCGGGAAAAAAAATTATGTTTTAATTTTTCCACTTGCGATGCAGACTGGCGGCCGGCGAAACGTAGGTAACAACAAGAGTTGACTGCTACACTAACAAACTATTATGTTGCAGGACTACGAGATTTACAAGCACGGATAAGACGGGAATTTTACAGACGAACTCATTCCATTCCTTTTTTTCTATGTCTGTATGTGTATGTGTATGTGTATGTGTATGTGTATGTGTCATGTGTATGTGTATGTGTATGTGTATGTGTATGTGTATGTGTATGTGTATGTGTATGTGTATGTGTATGTGTATGTGTTTTTTTTTTTT